>JAJONR010003763.1:0-76177 GCA_029582245.1 Solanum etuberosum
CCCCCCCCCCCCCCCCCCCCCCCCCCCCCCCCCCCCCCCCCCCCCCCCCCCCCCCCCCCCCCCCCCCCCCCCCCCCCCCCCCCCCCCCCCCCCCCCCCCCCCCCCCCCCAAAGCGCATTAGCAAGGTCCGAGGAAGGGCAATGTAGACAGCCTACCCTAATGCAAGCATTAGTGACTGCCTCCACGGCTTGAACCCGTGACCTATAGGTCACACAGAAACAACTTTACCGTTCCTCCATGGCTCCCCTCCTCTTTCATCAGATGTATCTTGGGAAAAAAGAATGTTAGAGATCATTTTGAAAAAGTGCAGTTTGACATAAGAAGATGAACGTGGCATTTGGAAGGGAGCTAATGAACACAGGGTAGTTTGTTGGCCCATAAATTACAATAGGAAAGGAGTCATAGGCATAAAATGTCTGACAATGGAAGAGCTTGATCAATTTCTTATTCTCCTCTTTCAATTTATTCATTGTTTTCCTAGAGTCTCCAAGTTTGTCTTGATATTTTCTATGAACTCCATAATCAGAACATTCCATGTTATGATCCCTCAAGGGACTATTCACAATCTGACGCTAGTAAAATAATCTATCATACAAAAAGAGGGCCATGTGGTTAGCAATTGATTTGGGTAAACCTTAGTTGCTTTTTTTCTTGGGTAAAACTTAGTTGATCGGTGATGGCTTGTTTTCATCTCCAAGTATTTTTTTTCTCCACTTCAATTGATTTCTATTTATATCAATTTCCATTTTCCTTCTTTTTTTTTGGATAAGTTATCAGTTCACAGAAATTTCACATATGAAAACTTCACTCTGAAAGCACATGAATCCATGAAACCATAAGTAGATGTCATACAAGGATTCACCTCAATTATTCCTCTTTCTGGGCCAGTTGGGAGAACTCCATAAGGAAATAAATAAAGACTAAGCCCAACAGCTTCAAAGATATCTTTCAAAAGTGAAATAACTTGTAAAGCAAGGACATCTTGCCGACAATCATCTCCAACCTATGCCAAAGAAAACAAAATTTAGCCATATGTAAAGTAGCATAAACAAGAAATGAGCCAGTTAGCATACTGAATCTATGGAAAAAGTTGTAGATTCTTTTTTTCATAAAGTAAGAACTGGTGATGTTCTACCTAACATACTTAAGTTTCTAGATTATATAGGTTACCCAATTTCACATGGTATCAGATCAGACATAAATCCTGGTTTCAAGTTTAAAAGCCAATCGTCATTGAAATTCTTTTATGCATTTGGCCCAAGAAAAGAGAATCAGATGTACGCATGAAATAATAAAAGTGTCTTGTGTAAGAGCATTTAAAAAATTACATGAGATGATAAACATTTATAGAAAACTATTATTCCCACTGTTTCATTTAGGTGAAGGTGTTTCACTGGTACTGATTTAAGAAACAAAGACTTAAATTTGTGGTCTTACACATGACATGACATTTCCATGGCTATAGGATCATTTCATTAGGGGTAAAATGAGAAGATCAAAGTTAAATTGTTTCTAAATATAGAACTACACCCTTTTTGGAACAGACAAAGGAAAAGAGCGTCACATAAAATAGAATAGAGAGAGTAGTACCAACAGCAAAGATGTCAATACTACATAGAGTCTGAATAAGCATGGGACAGCTTATTAATTGCATAAATTATTCAGGATTGTTGTTCCCATGTCAAGTTCATCTACTGACAGAGCTCAAAACTGAAGCAATTAATGACAAATTTTACATCCTATTCCTCAAAACTGAGGTATCAGTAACATAAGAAAAGTAACTAAATGTTTTTTAAAAATTAAAAATAAAGAAAAGTAACTTCTTTTTCTTGAAACTGAAAGAAAAGTGACCAATTTTCCAAATCCTCTATAATAAATCAAATGGCATTGTTACTTCCTAAAATGAAAAACCTTAATTTATTTTTTATTATCATAAATGTGAAAGTTCTATTGGATTTACCACAATACTTGTGAATAAACATAAGAAGACATTTTTTTATCTAGCAGTGGTTGTAAACATAAATAACACTATTCCAAATCTACATTGACCTTTAGTACTTCAAAATGACCTTGAGATATAATAAAAAATGACTAGTCTATACTATAAGATAAAAGGTCATACTGAACATTTAACACAAATTAGAGTAAGTACCTACTAATCATTAATTACCATCAAAGGGAACTAACTGAAAGAAGACTTCAAGCGAAGAAGAAATGCCTTTAATTTTAATATATTCTAGCTGCTAAACATAACGATCTGGTGGGGAGAACTAGTGGATAGAATGTACGACAACACACATATTTTTCGTTTGAAATGAAAATATATAAAAATCAAGATGACGATGGAAGGAAAATACACCTGTATCCCCCATCTTACCTTGAATATACAGGCTTGGGGTTTTATGTCATTTTGATCGCCGTCTTGATCTGCCACATTAAATGTGATCATAATAGGAACCTTGGCAGCTGATTGCAAGGGAATCCCACTATCAACCTGAATCCCTTTCACGATTTTATTAGGAGCAGTAGGTAGATACAGATCATCTCCTTGCATCTCAATTTTCTCAAGCTCCCTAGAAATCAAAATTTGAGGTTTATTTCGAGATACACAAGTGTCCAAAGGCACAACATTTAAGCATATTTACTAACAAATCAAAATATATATAATATTAAATCTTGGTGCACAATTTATTCACCTCCGAATACCAGCTCTTCGCTCCTCCTTGGGAAGTGGATAAAGTGCGCCAGATATAGACGTGACCTTGTCAAAGAAATCAAACTCTCTCCGAAACACATCACTAGCCTTTTCATTGAACCCGTCAATTATTCGTTGCCTCACAAGAGGAAGTAGGGCCAAAAATGCAGCATGCTGAAGATAAAATATAAAAATATTAACAGTTATAAAGGGAAAATAGAAATTAAGAAAAAAATCTTTTTACCACTGTGTGACGTCGTGTAAGAATTTATCACGTGAAACAGCTACATGAAACACAATATTTATTGCCTTCAGCAAATGTGGTACCGCATCAACATAAGGTGACTGAGTGAATCACATGCCAACATGTGAGGGTTTCAGAGAGAGAGAGAGAGAGAATAGTAATAGTGAATCTTTCTCTCTCTCTCTCTCTCTCTCCAAGTCAAAATTGGTTTAGAGGTATTAAAGTGGTGTTGGTCAACAGCTAAACTAAAGGAAAAATTGTGTTTATTATCTGAAAATTTAAAGTTTGCAGCTTCCAAGCAAATCTTCTTCAGCGTGGAGTTTGTGCACAGCATGCTTATGGAAGAGGGCCAGATAAGACTGTTGAGGTCAAGGTGCATTAGATGCTTTAATAGCAAGAGGTATCAATTGAAAAAATTATCTACCTTGGCAGAAGAATCTTTCCCCGACTCTGGCTCACAAGTCTCACCCTGCAAGTGTTTTTCAGGTTAGTGGTTATCATAGAGAACTAAACCTATATTCATGATAAAGCAAGAGGAAACATATACTTTTATCATACAAAGACAGCCATCTTAAAACAGGAAAAAAAATACAAAAAGCAAAAGCTTCCCACCTGCAGATTCCATATCAGAATATGAGCGAATATGTCACTCCTTTGAGTAGCTCTGAGCAAGTATCCTTCCACCAATTTCTGCATGAATTAAATTCATATGATTAGGGTCAATCATGCCTAGTATATGAAAGGCGATTAAGCATCTTTTGCCATTGATACACACAATGGATGGGAGTTCAGACACACAAGGTACTATGAAAACTACTTCGAGCTGAAAAGCCATTGTGATTTCTGCTGTTTAATTCTGTTCCATTTTTTGCAAACTTGGTACAATAAGAATCATTAACTTACTCTCTGTCATAACCATATATATGCTGTTCATGAAAGAATAATAATATCTAAAACTAACAGGAATGCTAAATCCAAGGTGGTGAACTATGTAAAACCGTTGAAGATGCATCAACTACCAATAATACATCTCTTTGACTTGCTAGCCAGATGATTAAGAGCATCGAACAAATTCACAACAAAGGTGTACTATGTAAAACTGTTGAAGATGCATTGACTTCCAATAATATATCTCTTTGACCTGCTAGCCGGATATTAAAAGCAATGAACAAATTCACAACAAAAAGTCCAGAAAACGCACCTCGTCATCATATCTCAGAGCCTGCACCAGTTGGGGCATGAAGAAGGTTACTCTTTGAGGAGGGTAAGACTCCAACACCCTTAGAACATAAGCCATGACACGTGGATGACCCTTGTATGCTGGTGTGAGAAACTCCAGTGCCTGTGTAATTGAGCAAGCAGCCCAGTGCGGCAATTGTTGTAGAAGTGTTGAATTTTCGTCAATGGCTTTAGGTGTAACAAAGTATGGCAAAGCTTCAGGTATATGACGTATCTCCAATATATGCAACTGTAATAGAAACAAGATAACCATTTTCATCAATCACAAAGATCAAGTGTTTGGATAAAAGGGAATGACTAGTAAGATTGTAAAACAGGCTAACTCAGAGAAATAGTGACAAGCCAGGATCTGTTAGGAAAAAAAAATAAAAAATAATCAACCTTCAGCTGCATTGGAAGACCACAGGCATCTCAAAACAACAAACATTTCTGATCAGAAATATCTTCGGAAAGTAAAATCCTTATTTCTTAATTACTTTTCCAGGATTAGATTTGTTCATCAGTACCAGATAAAGTTACAGGGCCTAACACAATTATCGCAGTGAGGAGAACAACTGCCTACAGCTCCAAACAATTCTAAAAAAACAGGTTACAGTTCAGCAAAATGAGCATGCAGTACAGAGAAATAAAGACAGCAAAAAACAACATACCCCGTGTAGTCCCACTAAGTGGGATCTAGGGAGGGTAAAGTGTATACAGACCTAACCCCTACCTCAGAGATAGAGAGGTGGTTTCCAATAAACCGTCGGCTTAAGGAAATATAGTCCAAAGCAGTCACAAAAAGGAGCAACGGAAGTACATGAAACAACAGATAATAAGAAAAACAACCGATAGTAATAGAACAGAACTACAACAAAACAATACAATAATCGTGGTACAAGAAACATCAGGTAGTAACAGAAGACAAGAAACTACAAGAGCAATACAACGGTTACTAATGTGAACGGACAGCAAAACAATGCACTGCTACCTACTAACAAGCAGGTAGCAACTTCACAAAGAAACATATACTCTCAAGAGAATCATTCGTCCGACAGTTTTTAGCTTATCACACATGTAAAACAGTTCTCACAATAGTCTGTACTATTTTGTTTTGAATCTCTGAAGAGGCTTGACTTTGACTTTGACTTTGACTTTGACAATTTGAAATGGAAGCTAAGGCAAAGATGGTCATTAGAACCAATAGAGAGAATTCAGGGAAATGTATGGTTCAAGCATACCGTTGGAAGTAACATGCTTTCTGATTTGAAATCAGCCCAAAGAATAATATTCAGCCGAGGCCAAATTAAGAAGCTTTGGAAGCAACTACACAAACTGAATCAATACTAAAACAACAAATGAGATAAGAAAAGGTGGATGTAGAAAGCACAGCAGGACATATTTTGGACATATTAATTTCCATGGCAGTAGATTCAGCTGTGATCCCTCTTTATTCAGGTCGTTTGTAAGCAGAGCTTACTGTAATAAATGTCTTTACCATGAATAATCCACCTGAGTGTATCTTCCCCTAGCTGTACTTCATTGTATTGATCTGATGTCCCATAGAAATCTGTCAAAGTGTCTATTTCCCAGTCTTGCATCAGTCTTCTGAAAATCAAGATCCCGCACTGTGTGGACCAAACCTCCTTCGAGGTGGCACTTGCTGTTGGTTCAAGTTTAAAATGTTTTTTATAGGAAGGTAACAATTGTATTTCTATCAAAAAAAACTTAGACACCCCAAAAAAAGTGCTAATTTGAGAGTTTTACAAAGAAAGCCAAAAGTACAAAAGACCACTGTCCAAAAACCTATATTCTTATACGTTGCCAATTAAATCAACTAAGTCACCTACTTCCCCCAATATACTTTGTTTACACCAAAAGTAGAACTGACTAAGACAATTTATCCTAATTTTATATTTAGAACTTGTAGTGCCTTCAAAAAACTGGAATTCCTTTCTTTCCACACACTCCACCAGATGCAAGCAGGGATGATCTTCCACCAATCCTCCTCCCCTCTTCTGTACCCTACACTCCACCAGACCTCCTATTACTGGCACCCACCCATGAAATTATTTTTCCAGTACCATCTCCCCTTCAAGATCTATTCAGCACTAATTTTAGATGCAAATTCGGAAAGGAATCTACCGTCCCCCATCTCATAAATATTATTTCCATGTATTTGAATCCAAGTTGAACTAGCCCATCTTCTAGTGTCTGATAGTGTCGTGGCTTCAGATTTATTCCCTGTTCCTAAAAAAAAGCCAACCAGACATCTATTCAGTACCTCCTTCTGTGGTGAATCCAGACATTCTTTGACGTGAATAACATTTCCTTCCTGTGAAAGCTGTCCACCAACCACTTCTTTATTGGACCATCTAGAGTTTCTGAGTGCATCTGCATAGGGAAGCCCTTTATCAGCCAATCTGGGTTCTCCTTCATTAACTTGGTCGCTATAAAAGTTAATGAACCTACCGATTTTGTCGGCTATTGAATTTCATCCAGCATTGAAAGTAGTTTCTGGAATAATTAGAACAGTCCTCCTCCTTCCCCGAGTACAGACAATGCTGATATAACAGCCAAAGTTATTAAAGTTCCTTGCACAAAAAGTTTCAGAGAAACTGTCTCTTTTTTTCCACCTTCTAACACCATTTCCTCTGAACTTAAATGCCTCTCTCAGAATCTGAACAATCCATTCCAGGGTCTTCCTATTTTCAGAGATATCCTTCTAAAGAAATTCCTACCTCTCTCAGTCCATTCAAACCAAGAATCTGTTGGGTTAGTGGATCTAACAATGTCATTAAACTTAAAACCAACCGCAAAATAAATGTGACTATACATATGAACAAAACTTGATGGAATGAAGGAGAATAAAATTTTCAGTGATCAAAAGGGCCACCATAATCCAGACCCTAATTCAAAAAGTAACCTTTAGTGTATTACCTCAATACTAGTGCCTGGGAGCATTTTTCTAGTCATACTGGGGATATAACTGCTTCAAGCTGCCATTTCCCAACCAGTAGTCTTCCCAAAACATTATCCTCCTACCATCCTTAACATTGAAACTGATCTTTTGTGCAAAACTGCAAATCCAGGCCAAAAATTCCTAATTGATCTCCACAAACTAGTTTTGTAGGTGCCGGTTACCCCTTTGGTTTACCAAAATCCCTCCTCGTATTTTGCCATCACTACAGTAGCCCATAAAGTTTGATCCTCCTTTAGTAATCTCCAGAGCCATTTCTTCAGGAGACTTTTGTTTTGATTCCTCAAATTTCTGATTCCCAGACCACCTTGTTTTTTGGGAAGGATGAAAGTTTTTCTATTTAACCAGATGGATACATTTCCTCTCATTGTTTCCTTGCCATAAAAAGTTCCTTCTGAGACTATCCAGTCTCTCCTCCACACTACTGGGAAGAGGGAACAAAGACATCAAATAAGTAGGTAGAGCATCTGATACAGAATTAATCATAACCAGCCTTCCTCCCAGAGATTACTGAGATTTCCACTTAGCCAGTCTTTTTGACATCTTTCCAAAACACCATTCCAGATGACTTTTGATTTGCTTTAAGCTCCCAGGGGCATTCCTAGATACACAGTTGGAAAGCACCCCATTTCTCCACTCAAAATATCAGCCAGTTGTTGTAACCCTGTCACCTCATTTACTGGGAAGAGCTGACTTCTCCTCCAATTGATGTGGTGGCCAGAAATTGCTTCGAATAGGATAAGTATAACTCTCAAAGCCTTCATCTGTTCCTCTTTCCCAACATTATTTTCCATTAACTCCTTTCTCATCATTGTTGGCCTTGCTTTCCAACCATCATAATTCAAACTCTTGTTTACTGTTTCCCGTCTTTCCTATCTGGTCGGATTCCTTGTGTTGGTTCGCAATCTCTTTGCTAATTCCTTCAGCTTGCATCAAGAACAACCTTACCTTTCTTGATAAGGAGCAAAAGTTCTTACCTTTACATCCAAATTCCAAGATCCCATGATATGCTTAAGAACTTCATAAATCTTGTAGCTGTCATCGTGGTCAGATATTACCTGTTGGGCCCTTATTGCAATTTGGTTATCTGATGGGTTGAACAGTTTCATCAAGAACCTGCAATGCACTCTTGGTTATCTGTTCTCCAACAACAACATACCCAGTGTAATTCCACAAGTTGGGTTTGGAGGATAGGATGTATGCAAACCTTACCCTACCTTTTGGGGTAGGGAGGTTGTTCCCGATAGACCCTCGGCTTGATAATCTGTTCTCAGCGACCAAATTTTGACTCATCATCCCTTGTTGCCATGCTTCAACCCCATCACTATATTCAATTTCCCACTCTTTTTCAAGATTGAGTCCTCATCTGAGAGTGTATGATAAACACCATGTTTTGAACTTAAAGCTTCTTCATGTGTGAAAGATGTGTCCAAAGTACTATTGTTTTCCTACGTTTTCACATTACGTCATGTCCCATGATCCATATAGAGATGGTCTGCTTGGTCAAGTTAAGGCACCGGATGCCGGTCTGCCAGACCAAAGTGTGGGGCGTGACAGTATAATCCCTTTCTCGTAATCCCTCTCCAAAACTAATTGAGCTTCTTGTCACCCAGATCACGGGTCCCCAATCATGGACATTTCAGCTATTTTGTGTAACTGTCGCTCCCTCATTTTTTTTCCTTGTGAACAACCAAATATTTTTACTGAGGAAAGGTTTGATCCAAGCAAGGACGATAAGAGGAAACAGAACTTGGAGCAGAGGAAATTTTGAGGTCAGACATTTCTTATTTGTCTAAAATGCAAGGCAGCTGAATCAATAACCGCAGCATTGTCATCATATCGTATTATCATCCCATTGTCGTGTTTGAGTTCTTTACAGATACGCACAATTACAGCGAACTTCTTGTTTCTAAAGGTGAATCTATCAAAATTTTATCAACCATTAACAAGTAATCTTAATGTGCGCGGATTTGGTTAGGGAGATGAAAAAAAGTACTTCAAGATTTATCAATACTTTGGGTCAACTTCAACTCTAGTCTTAACAAGAAGAATCATCAGCTCCTTGCTTTTTTAAAAAGGAGCAAAGTCACATAAATATTTTACAATTAGGCATCTTCTCCATGCTTAAACGAATAAAGCTTAACTTACCAGGAGAAACATGATAACAAGGCATAACCAGCAACGATAAGTTGCAAGCACATTATACAGCAAACAACTTTCCTCCATCTTTTTGACAAAAAAAAGATGTTATATATACCTTACTAGGTAGTGTTCCCACAGTTTAAAAAAACAAACAAATTTAGTCCATTTAAAGAACCGTCACCTTTCTTTAGGGTGTAGAAATTTCAGTCTTTGCTCAAAAGGAAAAGATAATAATTAGAATAATTCATAAGGGAAATCTTTCTATTTCCTGGTCAGAGACTTTGTTGCAAAGAACAGCAACCATATGACTGAAACTAGTTCTAACGCAAAAGTTACTCAAGAATGTTTGTAGTATGATTCACATATGCCCTTATTTTTTAGATGCTTTCGCATATGAGTTTCAAGAAAATAGACAAGTAACGCAATCTTCGTCATCCTAAAGTCGACTTCATATGTCACTTCTGTTTCAAGTATTCCGTGTTCTCTCTTAAATCATGTTTCATTTCAGGCACATCCATTCAAGGTTCAATAAAAAAATGAAGGAAATAAAAAGTGGGAAGGAAAGACATACTTGCACCAACTGAGTCACTTCAGCCTTCAGATGATTATTTGTTGGAAACCTTGCAGCCAGACACAGAGCTATCCGAGGATCCACAGAAAAGGCGGTTCGCGCAAAATCGACCCATTTATCAGAGCTGATTTTAAGACGTGAAGTGGTTTCCCTGATGTTGGAAGAATTATTAATATCAATAATGACAACCACATCAAAAGAAATTAAAACAGGGAGAAACACAATAAGCAATCATCATGCATTACTTGACAGTGGGTTGTGCCCAAACATCAAGTCTGTCAGCTTCATGTTGGCACAACATCAGAAGCAACTGCTTCCGCTTCTCCCTCCCAACAGCATAGCTCTCCATTTGGCCCCAAACAGGATGGTATTGATCTCTCTGTGACCATCATTAAGTTCAAAAAAGAGCACAAGAACCAGAAAACAATTAATTTGCAGAGAACAGAAACTGCCCCACGCCAAAAATATATGTAACACGCAAAAAGTTTCTCAAATGATGTAAGAACAGAAGTTCCAGTGCCGTGTTTATGATTATCTCACCACATCATTCAAAGAGCTTCCATTTTCGACTGCCCGTCCTCTCGAATCAAGTTGGGGAGTATCTAAGTGCTCATTCAAAAGATGATGGACAAACATAGAAACAGACTGCGCCTCACTCAGGGCAAAGTTTTTGTTCATGTCATACCACTCAGGTTGGTGAGCAAACCACCCCAATGATGCCCTGCAATTGAACATAACCCAAATGTTCAAATACATCAGCAAAGTCAAAAATTGTCTAGTCTGATATAACATATTGAATCTATTGAGATAAACATACAAAAATAAATACAAAATGTCTTGTGTGCATCTCAATATCAATTAGCAAGCTATAGGTCCGAGATGATGAGCAAGGACCTTCCATTACTTGTTTCCATGTCTGTATTCACAATGTAGGGAAAAATACTAGTCCAATTAAATGAAAGTCAATAAGTCGACTTTACCGATATATCCTGTCTTCCAGAAGCTGAAGCCCAGCCCTAAGGTTTCGCAGATTACCCTGTGACTTGCATGAGCAGAACTTCAGCCCAAGTAGCATAAGGGTGAAAAATGTGCCAGTGGCAGCTGGGTGGGAAGAAAAATTCCAAGGTAGGTTGGTGGTTCCTTGCAACAACCGCCCTAATAGCAAAAGCTGTGGAACACTATCATGTCGAACAACCTGCAAAAACAAGTTTTTCAAGACAAAAGAAAGCTACAACTTGAACATTTTTTTAAAATACAGTACGAAAACAAAAGGCTGAAACAATAATAAGGGCACAAGATCAATTGAAAGCTTTTAGCAATATTATCAAGAGAACATAAAGGCTGCATTTTTCACAAACACTGTGTGATGTTTGTTTATCTGTAGATGTGGTTTAAACCATGTTACGTAGACAACAATTGACACCCTGGAAAAGGAGTGGCCCAACAAGGCAAGAGCAAAAAAGGGAAGCCCTAAAGGAATAGAGAACATCAGCATATCAACTGTGATCAAGGTAGTAGCAAAGATTATAGTAGATCTAACACAGTATCACCATATTCAAACTAATCCAGACACCGCAAGCATTCAACAAATCAAATACTCACCTAGATTACTACACACAAACATTTTTATTGAAAGAAATTGGTGTGGAAGGAAACGAATGAGGGGCTTCCTTTGCAAGTGCAAGTCGACACTTGGTAAAAGTTATACAGACTAAAGTAAAATGAAATAAGAAAGATTTTTAGTTGTATGCCCTACTACTTAAGTATCAGAATAGAAGAAAAACAACATATTGACACATTCATCTATTAATTTGCAAAAAATGATGGATCAATAACATCATCTCAAACCTAACTATTTTGGGTGGACAATACACCGGCATATGTTTGATTATTGCATTTGGTTTTTAGGGGGACAGCTAAGGGAGTGAAAGCATTAACCCCTCATAATCACCTCAAACCGATCAATGAAAAATCCAAGCCATAGTCTGTGGGCCAATATTTGTTCAACGGGATCCTTCTCAGGCGGTGCTTCCGGCTCCCCGGAAACCAGGTGAGGCCTTAACTTAGCAGCAGGCCCAGAACACCTAAGCTCGGATGCAAAAAGCCCTCGCTTTGTGTCGACTGTCCACAACCATGCATCAACAAGCTCAGCAAGTACCAGAGAACACAATTGAGGAGCAGCTGAAACCAACCATGTCCAAATAAATACACCAGTCTCCATGGCATCAGATGTCAATATATAAGCTGGGCACCAGCAAAGAAGACGTAAAAGTTGTGAAAAGCTTTCTACATTTGATTTAGAACCTGAACCCTGTGGACAATAGCAAATTCAGTAACATGAATACAAAAAACAAAATTGAACCGGGGAAAAGAGAATGTCTCTTCCCAGCCTAACAAAGCAAAGAACGGTAGAAATCAGATTTATACCAGATCAGACAGAAGCAAAGCTGTTGCTTGAGAACAAGTTTCATGGAATGATGACTTATCCACTTCTCCCCCTTTTTCTGCAACATTAACAAACTTCTGAAGCAGTCGGACAAACTTTATAAGTAAAACCTCAGAAAAGGACTCAGGTTTTTGCTGCATATTTTCCTTCATATCACCCGAACCAACCGCTGGCAGATCAAGGCTGCCAATAGTCTCATATAACCTTCTCATTCCAGCAATTTCTCCAGCATGATTGCATTTTGCAGTTGCACTGATCATACCAGTACTGAGCACCTCTAAATTAAATGCCTCTGTCAATTTTAATTTTGCTCCAGACGCTGCAGCTGCTGCAGCCATAACAGCAGGAATATTTGCTGGTTTTGTTCCTGTCCAACAATCATTTTTACCAGTACCAATTTTAATCTCGGATAAGAGAGAAACAACTTCTGCTGTAGGCTGTGATTTTTGCCAAGTGTTTGCTTTACAAAGCTTTTCCTGAAGTACGGAAAGACAGATTAGCTAATAGTATATGCAATAGAAAATATAATACGATAAGAAAGAAGGGTAAAGGCAAGTAAAACATCAGCAAGAACCACGCAAATTCAGATCTTTAGGCAAAAAGGTACCTAAATTTTGAACTCTAGTTACCACATAAGCTAACGTACCATCTCCACCAATATTTACTCCTATGTAGAGAATACAAATATTTCACAATTTTACGGACTAGTAATCTTTTTCCAACAAAATATATTTTGTCTACCTGTATCATAGAGGAGAAAGACCCAAATGTTCATTTTGCACTCTAAGAAAAGTACATCAATCCCTTAGCAAGACAATGTACACAAGTGAATGATCATAGACATATGAGCATACTTACACATGTAATGAGGAGGAAAAAGAGTTACACAGCATTTTCATGAAACTGAAACGGATGAATAACAAACCTGAAGAAGCCCCTGACTAGTACAAGGAGCCTGTGAAAGTGAAACAATTATCCATTCGCGGACAGTCTTTTGGTACAAAGAGCGGATAGTAGCAACACAAGCTGGATCATTGACTACAGAAGAAGGTGGATCATTCTGCACCGAAAGCAAAAGTGAATCTAGACAAGAAGAATTCCACAAAATCTGCAAGCCAATAAATCATTCAAACGTTAGCATCAAGCAATGGCAAGAAGCAAAGTTGACAAACTTGACACTTGATACAAGCAGCGAAACGACACCTGAGGAAAGCGATCTCTTAATTGATTCAACAAGTTAACTGAGATATCTCGTATATGGTCATCCCTTTGAGACAAATTTTTTACAAGAAAACTGGCATGAGTGGACAATGTAGATTCCCTATACTCTGCTTCAGGTCCAGTCTCAGACATCCGATCCTCCTGCAGCAAGTTATTGGGATCATATGACCTTTATGTAAAAAAAAAAAAACGAGAAATGGGAAGGGAAATGCAAAAGAAGAGGATCAGCAACTTATGTTTGTTTCAAAAACTATCATCTCCATTAGCTTTTCCATTACTGAAAGAAAACCACTAAGAAGGTATACGATATAGTTGTTGATTTCCAACTGTGACGAACTTTGTCCATGACAGTTTCAAAAAATGTGTCTACCGCTTAAAGAAATGTTAAAATGCTCTAAGTGAGTACAGACACAAAATTGCATCATGCACAAAGGAAGCCCCATATTCCTATTTTCTACAATGAACCTCCTCACAATCCTCTGAAGAGTCTAGACTGAAAGAGGCAAAGTAAGAGATTTCATTGATGGCATTAAGAAGATGCTAAAAAGTAAAAAAGCTAACAAGTGCAAAAACAGAGTCAGCTCCAATACATTACAGGCTATGTTAAGATCACAGAGCTAACAAAGTCTACAATATTATCCAAGAAATTTACATAAGATTGGTTAATCCAACTAAAAAGACACAAAGACACCTAGCCTTAAGGGAGTGATTTGGAGTTGATATTCCATTAAAGCATCTGTGATTTCTTTCTGTTCAAACACACCCAAAAATACAAGGGGGGTCATCTTCCAGACTCTTTGGCCGACACCACCAACCACCACCAACTACCACCAACACCATCATCAACCATCCCACATTCTTCGGCCGCCACCACCAACTGTCAACAACTAACATCAACCAACTCCACCATCACAACCACCAGCACCCAATGTTGTCAAAGGTGTGCTTAAAGCGCACTTTTAAGCCCTGAAGCGAGGCTCAAAATATGTTCAGCGCTTCACCTCGCTTAATGTACGCTTCAGTGTCGTCATCAAGTTTCTAATCTACTTAATACTTTTCCATGCCAATGAGCCTCATCTTAAGAGGCGACACTAAACAATTGATATTTCACTTTATCGTAAACAAAAATTCAATTTCTTTGTTCATATTTGTCATTCATGCTTCTAATTGCAAGTCTTGGACTAAATCTATAAATTTGTATTTTACTTCTCTCTTTTCATTTTTTCCCATTAAAGCCCACAAATTGCGCTTTGCACTTAAAGCCCCAACAAACCTTAGAGCGTTTTTGCGTCTTTTGTTTTATCAACACTGCAACCACCACTATTAACCATCACTATTAAGCCAGTCACTACAACACTAACCACCTCCACCATCACAACTATCACCAGCACCATTACTTAGCCACTAGCACCAACCATCACCACCACCACCACTACAAACCATCTTTACCTTCACTAGTGAACATAATTGTTTTTAAATCAAATAATGATTTTATTATATTAAATGTATATTTTTTAAATATTTAACTATTTTTTATTCGAATTGTATATTTATAATGTATGGAAATAAATAAATTATTCACATTTAATGTTGAAAAATAAACCGCACAAGTGACTTTGAACTCCATGTTTTGCCCTTACTATCTCCCGGGCTAAGTTGCGCGGACTGTTCACTTTCGATGCCATACCCGTGTCGCATTCTCCAAGAATACACTCCTTTTGGCGAATCCGACACGTACCCCTTGACATTTTTGAAGAGTCCAAGCAACATAGCTCCAAGGTACTCCTCCTTACCATATTTCCCTAGCCGCTTCACTAACATACATTTACTGGGAGTTGCCAGATCTTTAATGCCTAGATTCCATATGGATTTTGGTTCTGTGACTTTGGGCCATTTGACCAAGTGAAACCCCTTGTGGTTACCTTCCTACAAAAGACTTGCTTGATCTTATTGGGATGGAGAAGAGTGAAAAAAAGTAGGTGGGAATGTTGTCCAGGACACTATTAATAAGTGTAAGCCTGCTTCCCATGGGGAGATACAGTATTTGCCAAGAAGCAAGCCTTTTTCAAATTCCTTAATCATACCATTCCAGATTCCAGTTGACTTGTATTTAGCACCAAGAGGGACCCCAAATAGGGAAGAACCAATAATGCAACATAATATTCCTGCCAACTCATCAAATAAGTAGGTAGATGACACTCTTGAGCAAGTAGATGTGTAATCTTGAGAAAGTTTCAAAAATGTGGAGGGTAAGGTATTGTCCCAGAGTTGCAGCCTTATCAATGCCCCTTATCCAATGCATTTTTTTAGCTTTATCAAGTATCTTTCCAAGGCCAACTATAGCCAAAATAATGAGAGGGATCACCTTGTCTGAGACCTTTTGTGGTGTAAGAAAACCTCACTGGACATCTATGTTGCTCGGACTCTTAAATCTGTCAACAGGAACATGTCAGATTCTTCAAAAGTAGTGTATTTTAGGAGAATCTGACATGCGTGTGGCATCAAAAGTGAAGAGTTTGCACAACTTAGCTGGACACTGGATAGTTGTTGATTAAACTAAAGTATTAAAACACTGAACTTTATCATAAGATAGGATCAGTTTACTTGATCATAAGTTTTTTCAACGTCCAACTTGCAAATAATACCCACCCCAACTTAAGTTTCCAATCAAGAACCTCACCTTGATGGTTTTGCCTATTCTTGATGAAAGCATTTTAATTACTGAAACCAGCTTCCCAAATACTTTCTTGAATTTCTCTGCTAAATGTTAGGCATAAACCTTATATTCACAACCAATGAGACTAACTCGTCTGAAGTCTCGGTTTAATGGCACCTTTCTTTTAATCAAATGCTATGAATAAGACATTGCAGGATCTGACCATAGTACGTCAAGTGGAAATAATCAAGGGCTCCCATTATATCAGCTTTAATAATCTCCAAGCATTCTGAAAAAGGGCTATTGTAAAATCATTTACAATCATGGATTGGATAATCAATAGTTTTTTTCTGAACTTGTTAGAATATGAATAGGAACAAGAATAGTATACACAATCCTACTTAGAATAGGAATAGGAATAGAAATAGTATATAGAAACCTACTTGAAAAAGGATTATAATGTAGTGTCCTAGTTGGAAAAGGAGTCTAATGTAGTGTCTCAATGTAATAATATAGATACACAATTCAATAATATTCTTCTCTCTCACATGGTATCAGAGCTTCTATGATTCTGGTACAGAATGAAAGAGCTTCCGCTACCGACGAGCAGCTTTGACCATATATGTCACCCATCTGGCCAATGGTTGTGTTAACAGAAGTAGGACCAATGATATATGCATAAACCCCATATCCAGGGGTAGAAAACTCAATCGGACAAGTCACCGTGCATCAATTTTTGGTGACTTTCTAGGGATGTTTTGTGTCAACTCCACATCTGTCAGTGTTTGTGTAGCACCATGCCACCTTTCCGATGACTGCTTTCTTAAATCTAATTTGTGAAGCACCGTGCCATCCTTCCGGTAACTACTTTCTCATATCTAATTTGTGTAGCACCGTGCCATCCTTTCGATGACTACTTTTTTATATTTAATTTGTGTAGCACCACGCTAGCTTTTCAGTGACTATTTTCTCATATCCGATTTCCATAGCATTGTGTCATCTTTCCTATGACTACTTTCTCATATCCATAGCATCGTGCATCTTTCCGATGACTACTTTCTCATATCTGATTTGTGTAGCACCGTGCATCTTTCTAGTGACTACTTTTTCATATATGATTAGCGTAGCATCGTGCATCTTTCCGGTGACTACTTACTCATATCCAATTTGCATAGTACCGTGCATTTTCTCGACGACTACTTTCTCAAATCTAGTTTGAGTAACACCATGCATTTTTCCAGACTACTTTCATATTTTTGAGTTACGTAGCACTGTGCGTCTTTCTGGTGACTTAAGCGCGTTTTGAGCCTCGCTTCAGGGCTTAAGCGCACCTTTGATAACACTAGTACAAATACAAATTGTAAACATGTTGAATACAAAACTTTATTGCACATACATGTAAATTGAAATATCAACATAGATGTATGAAAAGCTCCAAAATTGAATCTTATAGCATATAAGTTAAATGTTAAGTATTCTGAGAGGACAAGAGTTTGAGAGAGAACTCAGCTCGATCATTCCCACAAGCTATGGGGGTTTAAATAGCTAAGTATACATGTCCTAAAAAGGAAAGGAAATCAATACCTAATCAATACAAAATTACAAATCAATACCTAATCAAGCTAGGAGTAAATTTAGCTACCTATACATTTACACGTGCTATAGAATATTACTAGGATTCTAACACTCCCCCTCAAGCTGGTGCATACAAATTATATGTACAACGCTTGTTACATATATAACTTGTTTTGGGACCAGCTAGGGACTTGGTGAATAAGTCAGCAAATTGATCACTTGATTGCACGAACCTTGTGACGATGTCTCCTGAAAGTACCTTTACTCTACCAAAATGACAATCAGTCTTTATGTTTGGTCCTCTCGTGAAATATTGGATTCGATGCAATGTGAAGTGCAGCTTGATTATCACACACAAGTTCAATTCCTTAAATATCTCCAAATTTCAACTCTTTTTGTAGTTGCTTGATTTATATGAGTTCACATGTTGCCCCTGCCATAGCCCGACATTCTGCTTCTGCACTAGATCTAGCAACCACATTTTGTACATTTTGTTTCTTACTTTCCAAGACACCAAATTTCCCTCAACTAGAACATAATATCCAGAAGTGGATCGTCTGTCAGAGGGTGACCCTCGTCAATCCATTTGAATATCCAATAATGTTCTCATGTCCTTGGTCTTCGTAAAGAAGTTTGTTCCCTTGAGTAGATTTTATGTATCAAAGAAAGCGAATAACTACATTCCAATGACTCACAAGGAGAATTTAAAAACTGACTTACGACACTAACTGGAAGGTAACATCGGGTCGAGTCATTGTAAGATAATTCAACTTTCCTTCCAGCCTTTTTATATCTCCCCTGATCGCTAAGAGGCTCCCCCTGACCTGGTAGGAGCTTAACATTTGAATCCATTGGAGAACCAATAGGCCTACAATCTGCTATCCCTGTCTCTTCAAGAATATCAAGTGAATACTTCTTTTGTGAAATGGAAATTCTTGATTTGGATTGAGCAACCTCAATGCCCAAAATCATTAGTCTGAAAGTGTTGGAAAAGGTGATGTTTCAATTTGGTAATTCCCTCATCATCATTGCTTGTGATAACTATCTCATCAATATACACTACCAAATACATAGACAAACCTGGAGCAGAGTGACAATAGAACACTAAATGCTCCGCTTCACTTTGTACCATGCCAAACTCCTGAATAGTTATGCAAAACTTCCCAAACCATGTTCGAGGATACTGCTTTAGGCCATAGAGTGCTCGTCGTAGTCAGCACACCATGACTAGACTCCCCCTGAGCAACAACACCAGGTGGTTGCTCCATATATACCTCATCTCTGAGATCTCCATGAAGAAAGGCCTTTTTAATATCCAACTGGTAGAGAGGCCAATGATGAACTGCAACCATGGATAAAAAGAGACAGACTGAAGCAATCTTAACCACAGGAAAGGCGATATAACCATAGTCAAGACCAAAAATTTATGTATAACCCTTGGCTACTAGTCGAGCTTTTGAGCGATCACTCTGTCCATCGGGGCCAACCTTCACTGTATATACCCACCGACAACCAACTAAGATTTATCTAGAGGTAGAGGAACAAGCTCCCAAGTACCACTAGAGTGTAAGGCGAACATCTCCCCAATCATAGCTTGTTGCCAACCTAGATGAGAAAGTTTCACCTGAAGTGAAGATATAAAGGCAGAATGGGAATAGACACAAATGATAGTGAAAATAAAAAGGCAAAATGGGCCGGTGACAAACGATGATAGCTCAAACAAGTAAAGATAGGATGAGGGTTACGAGTGGAGCGATAACCTTTTCAATGGTAATGGAAGGACTCTCTGTAGACAAGTCCTCAACAGGCAAGGATTCCAGTGGAGGGCTGAATCATCTGGGCGCGAACGACGATGATAGGTTAATAGTGGTGAGGAAGATGGAGTTATAGGAGATGACATGGAAGGATAAACTATGTGGGATCCCCAAAAGATGAAACTGGTAGAACCTAGTGTTGTGAAAAAGCGTTGAAGAGCTCGCTTTAAGCAAGAAGCGAGGCGAGGCGACAAGGTTGCGCTTTAATGTCTTGAAGCGAGGCGATAATGAAAAAGTGTGCGCTTTTGTCCTAAAAGCGAGAAGCGCGCTTTTTATAAAAGCGAGAAAAAGCTCGCTTAAATGAGATAAGCACTAATTAGGGTTTTTTTTATAAAAAAAATTGAACGGGTTTTTTTTTTAATTTTTGTAAATATACTTTGGCACATCTTTCTAATTATTTTCCCTCCATGGGCGACTGTTGTGACTGCTGTTACACTCTACAGTTAGTTCTCCTCTTCTTCTTCTTCTTCTTCTCTTCTTCTCTTTCTGTTTCTCTACAGTGCTGTGTATATTTCCCTTCTTCTCTTTCTGGTAACTCGGATTTTTTTTCCTTCTCTTCTTCTTCTTCTTCTTCTTCTTCTCTTCTTCTCTTCTTCTCTTTCTGTTTCTCTACAGTGCTGCGTATATTTCTCTTCTTCTCTTTCTGGTAACTAGGATTTTTTTTCCTTCAATTTTCTGTTTGTAATGCTTCTAAAGTAGCGTTACTCTGTTCTTTTTTCTTCTGATTTGAGGTTCTAAGTTACTGCTCCAGTGCTCTGTTTTTTTCTTTTTTTGTTTTGCTGGCTGCTGCTATGTTTTGTCTCTATATTTTTTTTCCTTTGCTTTTTTATTGTTCTGTGACTGAGTTACTGCTCTGTTTGTAATACTATGCTCTGTTTTTTTCTTTTTTTGTTTTGCTGGCTGCTGCTCTGTTTTGTCCCTATATTTTTTTTTCCTTAATTTTTCTGTTGTTCTGTTACTGAGTTACTCCTGTTTTTGTTTGTAGTGAGTTGTTTTAAGGATCTTCTTGAAGAATAGGAGTTTGATCCCTTTGTGATTTGGTTATATTTTGCTTTATATGTTATGACTTATGAGGATTATTGACTATCTATTTACTTTTTAATCTAAGAATATGTTACCTCTATTGAGTTCCTGATTATTTATTTATGCATATTTAATATTTTTTATTTTTATACCAAACACCGCTTTATTTGAAAAAAACGTGCTCACTTCACGCTTCTCGCTTCTGTGAAGCGAGCCCTCGTCACTTTTGCTGCTTCTCGCTTCCCAAAACACTGGTAGAACCTTACAAATGCTTAATTTTTCAGCAAAAGAGGATATAAAGTAGGTCTGACCTTCACAAAAAAATTAACATCAGCGGACATAAGGTATCACTGAAGGCCAGGTGAGAAGCCTCGATATCCCTTTTATAACCTAGAATAACCGAGAAAGACACATTTAAGAGCAGGGGGAGCGAATTTTTCTTTTCCTGAAGTGAGTATATGGACAAAGCATGTGCTCCCAAAGACGCATGGTGGAAGAGAGAATAAGGTTGATTGGGAAACAAACCGAGTGTGGTACCTAATTTTGAATAGTAGAGGAGGGCATACGGTTGATCAAAATAATAAGAGGCCAGCATTGCGTCCCCCCAAAAACGCGATGGAACATTTGCTTGTATGAGGAGTGCGTTCAGTCTCAATAGTATGCCTATATTTTCTCTCTACAGCTCCATTTTGTTGTGCAGTGTAAGGACAAGATGTCTGATGAGGAATTCTATGGGAAGACATATATTTTAAACTCTGATGATAAATATTCACGTGCATTATCACTACGAACGAAAAGTGTTAATAGAAACACCAAACTGATTTTTTTATTTCAGCACAAAAAGTCTGAAATATGGAAAATAACTCAAAAGTATCTTTCACTAAGAACATCAAAGTGCACCTTGAGTAATCAATGAAAGTAACAAAATACTGAAAACCCAATGTAGAACTAACTCTACTGGACCCCAAATATAATAATGGACTAAATGGAAAAGAGACTTTGTATTATAATTAGAACTACGTGGAAAAGTAGCTCGGGTGCGCTTCCCCAATTGACATGACTCACAATCTAACTTAGACAATTTGGACAAGCTAGGTACCATCTTTTGAAGTTTGGATAAACTAGGGTGTCACAATCGTCTGTGGATTAAATCTGGAGAGTTGGAAACTAAACAAACTGTACTAGATTTGTGAGAATTGAGATAATAAAGTCAATTTGACTCGAGCCCTTTGCCAATTATCCTTCCCGTACTGAGGTCCTGTATAACAAAGAAGTCACTAAAGAATGAGACGAAACAATTTGAAGTCTTAGCCAAACGACTTATTGACAGGAGGCTAAAGGGACAACCAGGGACAAAAAGAACAATATTTAGAGTCAATGAAGGTAAGGGATTGGCTTGACCGACTGTGGTGAACATGGCCTGAGAACCATTAGCTAGCGTAACAGTGGGAAGGGACTGAGAATAAGTAATATTAGACAACAAAGATTTGTTACCAGAAATGTGATAAGAGGCACCTTAGTCCATGACCCAAGGGCCAAGTGTGGTGGACTATGATATACAAGCAGCAGGATTTAAAGGATTATCAATCTGGGCAACGGAAGCTATTGATGAAAATGTCTGCTTACTCGCCTGATACTAAAGAAAGTCATTGTATTCCAGACAAAAAGAACAGTTGATTGGTGCTGGAGCCCACAGATTTACTGCTAAACATATTAGATTCGAGAGACATGAAAACAGATCAATTAGTGTCCAAAAAATAAAGTACATTGTGGAAAAAACCTAAAGAATAGATCTGAAAAACTGTTTGCTGTCTCGCTGGAATGAGTTACTGGAAAAAACGAAATTGCTGGAAAAGTGGCTCGAAAACACCACTGCGAGATTGGTGGTACTGGTATATGCACAACACCCCCTAGAGAGTGTCGGAATCACAGAACAGTGGAGGTTTTGCTGGAAAAATGCCTCAGCAATTTTGTTCTTGTTTTCTCACTAAAGAAAACTTTGTTACCATGTGAGAGAACAAGAGTTTGAGAGAGACTCAGCTTGATTATTCCCACAAGCTATTAGGGTTTAAATAGCTAAGTATACACGTCCTAAAGAGGAAAGCAAATCATACCTAATCAAGCTACCAATATATTTACACATATGCTATAGAATATTCCTAGCATTCTAACAAGTACAAATACCTATTATACTCTGAAAATGTAGACAGTTCTATTGTGTTTTTTATAGGTCATGCAATGCATTTTTTCATTTGGTTTTATAAATTATTGTGATAAATTCATGCATTCTGTTTTTTTTAATTTACTTCCACATGTGGTATCCTTCTATCGCATTATATAGTTACCTTTATCCAAGAACTACGAAAATTTCAGAAAATATGAACTAGTCTGCCAATCTTTCATTTATGAATAGACAGTTGAAGAAAGTTAAAATACCAGCCATGCTACTGCTGTTTCAAAAGCCCTGTGAACAATTGCTGTCAAGCACTGAGAGACAGCTTGTGTAAGACCAGGACTTTTCAAGTATTCGAAGGCACAGCTGAAGGCACTTCTAGAAGCTGTTGAGCTAGGGCCCACATTGAGGATCCCACCGTTACTACTAAATCGTATGATCTCCAGAAATGCAACTGCAAGTAGATACGTTGACTTGACACCTGTAGAGGCCAAAGAAAAAATATCTCTTGAGGCCTAGAAACATCTCAATCCTCATATGTACCCAAAGCAACAAATATCTCCATAACAACAAAATCATTAAGAAGATTTCCTTCTCAAACTGAACATAAGGGAAGAACAACAAACCCGAAATTGTGCTCATTGCTGAAACTTCCATGCGCCCTCCTAAAGCAGCACAAAGAGCAGTTCTTTGGCTAATGGCAGCTTTCTCATTGCCACTACCACGCCGACTACCTGGGTTATGAAGAGCATTAAGTTCCAACTCATCTTCAAGCCATTTCACAGAGCTCACAACCTGGTAAACAGCACATTAGAAACTTGTATAAAATATTCAGTTAAATGAATTAAATTTTTTCATGAAACAAGAAATATTACCACACACTGATGGACCTGTTAATATTGAAGTTATGACTTATGAGTAGGATAAACCATACTCCCTTGAAATAGATAGCAAGAACAACTCAAATAACCATTCTAGTCTCTTTCTTCTCCACTTTTCACCCCACCCTTTTCAGATTACTAAGACCAAGGAGAATATCAACAAATGGGATAAATATGTACCTTCAGACATGTGATATTCATATTTTGATTTGGAAGTTAAAATGCACAATAGTTCAGTTTTTGCCAGTCGATCAACATGACCAAAAACAAATAAGTCTAAACTGCTTATGTCACCAAATTCTGAATTTGGGCAAGTTGATCAATGCAGTAGGCAACGCAAGCCCAAAGAATTATTCAAGCAAAAGCACAGTTATACCTTTTGTGAGAATCACTAAACACGAATATGTCTTGTAGCTTTCCATTCTTTAAGAATTATATCATCTTCACTATATTGTTCTATACTTCACCATTTAGGAACTCTACTTCAGAGTGAAACCTACTTAACATCAACTAGCATGAAAAAACCGGCAACATTTTACATCAAACAAAAGAGACAGCCATATCGATAACTTCCATTATGAGAACTTGATGAACATAATTCACAAGGCATGCTCATATAAGACTTCATTTCATGATTTAGATTTTTTTTTCTAAGAACGAAGCAACATTTATAAAATTAGACATGCTGGAGAGAAGGATGCACAAAAATTATGAGGATTAGAAAAGCATGTGATAAACCCAGATGGTATCCCTATAGAGGTTTGGAAGTGCCTCGAGAAAGCTGGAATACCAAGACTAACAAAGCTATTCAATGTTATATTAAGAAGTGAAAAAATGTCAAACAATTAGACAGAGTACCTTGGTTACGATTAAAAACAAACAAAATAGTAAGAGTTGTGTGAGCTATCTTGGCATAAACTATGGGTCATGAAAAGATCGATGGAGTGTATACTTAGAAAACCTTTAATTTGCCTGAATTAGAAAATTTATCTATCAATATTGGAACGAAATGATCCGAAAATAGCAATATGGACATAGAGGATTAAATAGACGACCTCAACTAGTTTTGAATTGATGTTGTTCCCAGTGTTCTGATGTAGCCATTTTTTTAAAACGAACCTCTTCTTAATCAAGGAAGACGGAGTAAAAAAGCAAAAAATTAGAGCTTTATGAGCAAGAGGGAACTAATAGAAAAACCGCTAAACTACTAAGTTGGAATGAAATTTTACTAGGTGGCACACATGACTTAAGAATGCACAAATAGGTGCGACATCTTAAACATGTTTCCAGCTTGTTTCTCAAGATTGACCTACAATAGTTGCAACAAGGTGCAGCAATTTCAACATAAGAACTAAACATTCTAGGAGAAGATGGACCACAAACTTTGCTCAGAGGCTGAACTTTTAATCAAAACTAAACTTACTAGTGGTGGGGTTCCTTGAGAAATGCGTTGGACAGCGGAGGACCAATCAGCACTCCACATGTATGGACCACTCACTGCTTGAAGTGCAATTGCTCCCATGCTGCCAACGCTGTTTAGAGT
Organism: Solanum etuberosum; assembly: GCA_029582245.1. Lineage (NCBI taxonomy): Eukaryota > Viridiplantae > Streptophyta > Magnoliopsida > Solanales > Solanaceae > Solanum > Solanum etuberosum. Next base: position 25,183 of record JAJONR010003763.1, read on the forward strand.
AGTCGATACTGACTTTGTCATGGCATGATGGCTCTGTAATGGAGGAGCTAACCCAAAGAGAGCAATATAGAACCACAAGTTTCGAAACAACTTCAAGAGTGAAGGTTCAACATCTAAAGTAGGATCGAAATCTGAACATATCTCAGCCACGGCAGGAAGGAGAGGCCCAAGAAAATCAGCTCCACTCCTGCAAAATACATTGTCCCTGAGTTTCTCCAGAAACAGTCCAGTAAAGCACATTCTCAGCCAATATTAGAAAGACCTACTTTCCACTTTTTGACTCTGCAGCCAAGCCCACATCTGAGCACAGGGATAGTAAGCGCTGACGGTAGTCTGTACGCAACTTAGGAGTAGTCAAGTGTCTGGCAATCAGAAGAAATCCTGCTGGAAGTGTCTAGAATGTGATTGAACATGTGAGCAGTAGACCAATAACAGATTATCAGGGAGAAGTAATGATATAATATGATAAAAGCATCATGTGCGCACCTCAACGCGTTCTGTTGTGGCCTCTGGAGCTGCGGTATTACTTTCAGCTGAGCCAACAGCAGCAAGCTTACTTAAGTAACTCCTTGTCATCAGAACAACAGCTTCACGATAGGACTTCTCAAAACCTAAACTTGCCATACGAGCAACAGCGTCAAGAAGCTGCAGCAACTCAACAAAAACAGGTGACTCAGAAAGTAGTTCAATAGCTCGGTTCGGGGAAATGATTTTCAAAACTTGAACAAATGAAGTAGAGATACAAGTGCACTATGTTTGTGATGAAAAGAGAGCCTCATACTCGGAGTCTCAATAAGCCTGGTATCGACGCATCACGCTCCTCTAAGCTTTCAATGAATTTCGGCAATATCATATCCACAACTTCAGGCCTCTTAACTGAAGAATTTAGATCAGCTAGTAACCGTATAACGTTTAACTGCAGGGAAGGAGCTGCGTGGTTCTCTCTCTCTACCTGGAAATGTGAGCATTTGCAGATAACATAAAAAAATAACAAAGGAGATAATACAGAAACACTAGAATAATTAAGCAATATGTTCCCGAGAAAAGACAATACATATAAGCCTCTTAGGTGGCTGTGACCATATTCTGTGAGATTCCCCCACTTTGGTTCGTAGAGATATTTCATGAAGATAAAGCATTTGAAAAAGAGATGAAATTGAGCAAATAATTTTTGATTGTTAAGGGAATAAATATATAAGCATCTACTTTGTCACGGGCCAACCAGAAAGATGCTTGTCTACTGGCACAAGCATGCATTGGCTCATCAAGCTGTGGATTTCAAACCTCTACTTGAGAAACTCAAATATTCCAAACCTGTACTTGAGTCATAGGTTTTGTAACCTTAACACTAGATAAGAACAAAAACTTAAATCTAAATGTATGCATATAAGCTATTGAAGTATTAGATTCCGTTACTTATCATCTGAAAATGTCAAGAAAAAGAGCAAAAAACATTCTCAAGTCAAAGGAAAACTAACTTCGATTTTTTTTCTTGATAATTACACTAAGACCTCATTTGTTTTAGATTAAAACATCCGAATTCGAACACATCTGAATATTAAAATGGACATTAAGATTTAGATATTTGAATTTGAATATTAACATGTTGTATTAAGATGATAGATCCAAACACTAGATAATTAAGATATATTTTCAATATCTGAATGTATAAACTTGTATTTATCCAAAATTAATAAATAAAAAAATTAATAAAATACTAAATAAATACTCTACTATATTAACAAAATATTTTTTTTAAAATCATATGGTTGGTGGTGGTGGTGGTGGCGATGGCTAGTGTGGTGGTTGTGGATGTCGATTAGGGATGGTGTTGGTTGATGGTGGTGGTTGCGGGTATTACCTAGTGGTGATGGTGGCTAATACAATGTTGTCAAAGGTGTGCTTAAATCCCTAAAGCAAGGCACAAAACATGTTGAGTGTTTGTGTCGCTTTATGGGCAATTTCAGTGTCGTCATCAAGAATCTAAAGCATGCTTTTCATATCCAATGGAGCAATCCTGAAGATGTGAACAATTAAAATTTCATTTTGTCATAAAAAAAAAATTCAATTCTTTGTTGTATATTTATTATTCATGCTTATGCTTATTAATCTTGGACTACACATACATATTTGTACTTATTCTCCATTTGCACCTTTTTCATTTAAGCAAACGCTTTGTTTGTGCTTGCAGCACCCAAGGACCTTAGAGCATTTTGGTGCTTTTTGCTTTAGATAACACTGGGCTACCAATAATGGTTGATGGTGGTAGTTGGTGGTGGTGGTTGATAATTGTGGTGGATAATGGTAATAGCTACTGATGGTGGTGAATGCTGACAACGATATATAGTGGTGAGTGATGGTGGTGATTGGTGTGATATTGGTATGTTATCACTCCTTAGTCTCCCAATGGTTAACAGTAGTAATAATTTCTTTCTAGTAGTTATTTGAGTTTCTCATTCTAGTAGTAGCTATTTCTTTGTAGTAGTTTGCAGTTTCTCATTCCAGTTATGTTAGGAAATCATGTCCTAGTTTCTAGGGGTAGTTATCTTGTACTGTATTTAAAACTCTCAGTTTACTGCATGAATCTAAGCAGAAAATTATCTAGTTTTGAGTATTTTAACTCAAGATATTGCAGTTTCTCTCTTAACAAAAGAGCATTATAGGTTGAAAAAAAAATCTCTTTCCAGCTCATAATACACTCTACATTAACTTTGATTTTGTCTTGCAAAGTCCCATAACTAGGTCCATAACAAGGGACCGTAACAACTTGGTATAAAAGCCGGGAGTTATGGGAGACCAAATTCAACATCAACTAACACAATTGTTGAACTTGTTCCAAGAAGAATGTGCAGCCAATTTAGCCGGGAAGCAACAAATGCTCGCGTGGATGCACTCAAAGGATTTAGCAAATTCAAAGATCGATTATGATCCAACTGAACACACCAATCAGAATCGTGACTGGAAGGGTAAAACTAGTTGATAATGGTGGGGGATGGCGATAACGATGAATGGATAGAATTGGTGCACTGCCATTTTTGTAAAAATCCTTGAATAGACATATCAATAATTTTAAGACTTTGTTAAAAATATTGATTATTCAGATCTATTCAAACTCATAAGTGGTTGTAACATTAAAATTTAAAAAAAGCTTAACGGTTAAGGCCACATTTGTTTGCACTTAATGGAGACCTGAATTTGAATGGTTCAAACCCAAGGCCATTAAGTGCATTTGTTTTAATTAAGATTTAAACACTTATTTGGTCTGATTAAGTCTTAATCATTAAGATCTTGAACAACGTTTTGATATCACTACGAGGCATATTTGTGTGGATAATTTTCAACACCACACTCTATCTACAATCGCTAGCCGCCACCACCACTAACCACCTCTACCATCATAACCTCCACTATCATTACTGTCGCCAACCACCAATCACTTCTATCATCACAAGCACCACTGCACCCATCATCGTTGTCAACTACTATTGTCGATTGCTACCAAACCTATCACCTTCATCATTGTTATTATATTCACTACCACCATTGTCAACCACCCCTATTGTCGCCCAACCACCTTTGCCATGACAACCACCATTGGCAACCATCAGCGTTGACAACTACTATTGTTAGTCACTACCACACCTACCACTTCCATCATTATAATTATTTTCCATTGTCACCACCACCACCCACCATCACTGTCAGCCACTACCACTATTGCGGTCAATCCCTACTACCAACCACCTCCACTATTATAACTAGCACCAGCACCAACTACCATCAACACATCATCAACCACTACACATGCTTCAGTCACCACCATTAATACCGCCAACTACTAATATCAACCAACTTCACCATCACTACAACACCAACCACCTCTACCACCATTAAATATACACCGACCATTCAATCTCAATCAACTCAAGCACCTCTAAACAGTTCCAACATTTAGATATTAAAACCTCTTGATGTTTCGAGTCATGTTTGCGACGCATCAATTTTTTCAAAAGAAGAATAAAAATGGGAAGAAGAAGAAAAACATGAAGAAGAAACTGGAAGAAGAAGAACTGAAAGAAAGAATTGGAAGAAGAAGAAGAAATTGGCGGCAACGACGACAATGAAGGTCGAAAAGGAATTGACCATTTTTTGGTAATCAAATTGACTGAATGGTCATTTGATGTTATTATCCCATAAATAAATTGTCCACATTCCGATGTTGAAAAACAAATACTCTTAATCATTCACCCTTCTAGGTGGCCCAGTGGTTTGGGCTTGGGACTTCCATGTTGGAGGTCTCAAGTTCGAAACCCCTTGCCACAGAAAGCAAGGAGTTTGCCTTCTGGGTCGAGCTCGTCGGATCGGGCTTGCCTAGTGCGAGTTACCTCTCCTGTGTGGTTTGTGAGCTATTGCATAGGAGAGAGGGTTTTACCCTGTGCACACCCAAAGGGTAGCGGCTACGGGTTTCCCTTGTCATAAAAAAAAATACTCTTAATCATTCGGTGCTCAGATCTAGATACAAGATCCTAAGCATTCATATGTGCATTCAAATTTAGACATTTAATTTTAAGGAAAACAAATGAGGCCTAATATCTTAATGATTAAGGTTCAAACCAAAAAACAAACAGACCTTCATTTAGTGCAAACAAATGAAGTTAACTTCAACTTCTTTTATTAAAAAGTAAACTACAACCTACATGGAACAACAAGCAACACTTTCAGTTCCCAAAATCCTTTCCTTTTGGGAGCCTATGGGAAAATTAAAAAAAAATTAACAATGCAGATTTAATTACACAAGACTTTCTTTTTTATGAAAATCACGCAAGACATTAAATGCCAAAAGTTTTGTCCTTGCAATGTGAAAGAGCGCATTAAGAGCCCGTTTGGATTGGCTTAAAAAAAAGAGTTTTAAAGTCAAAAAATAAAAAGTAGGGAAGGTCCTACTTTTGGTTTTTAACTTATTTTAAGTCATTTTAAACTTATTTTAAGTTAATTTTAACTTTGCCAAACACTCTCAAAAACTAAAATGACTTAAAAGTAGGTTTGACCATCTTTTAAGTCAATCCAAATAGGCTCTTAGGTTTATACAATCGGAACTATAGAAAGATTTTCGCGGGGAGGGCAGAGAGGAAGATACACAACAATTGTCCCCTTCAGTAATCTTAGGCTTAAAACAACCAAATCTCAGATAAAAGAAAAGTTCACGGACTAATCTTTAACTTACAAACTTGATAACATAGTTTCAGTTCCAGAATAATACGTTTTTCTTTTTTTTAAATGGTGAGTTTGTAGTTCCAGAATAATAGACAAAAGTTCAAATTGTCAGTAATTGAAGCAGAACTCAAGGAAAATAGACTCTGGAGTTGGGTCACAAGGAAGCTAGAATCCACTGGAGTTAAAAAAAACAGGGAGAAAGATGGACGAATTTGTTTTCTTTTAACTGTAAGATCACGTGAATTGTATAAGTCGTCACACATAAATCGAAGATACTGACACACATTCAATGACATAATCCCTGATCTTTTTAAAAAGATTATAGAAGATCAGTATAATCCCCGACTTAATTACAGTCAAAAGTGTCTTCATTACTCCAAGTTATCTATGTGGAGAAGTGGACATGAAATTATCAACCTGGAAAAGCAAATTTTACAGGGAGAGTGAGAGGGAGAATGGTATTAATTATAGTGTGCAAGATGCTCTCCCAACATTCTAATTGTTCTACTTCCCTGTGACACCAAAAAAAGACTTGGAAGCAGCTACTCTTAACAAAGATGGAGGTCTAAGCATAAGGAATCTATGGATGCATGCAGTATGAAAGCCTATTGTTTTAAATCCTATGGAGGTTTAATCATGAAGGGGCTCAATGGATGAAAGTTGTATCAGCTAAAATTGGTAAACTAAACACCGGGGACACTAAAGTTGTGGCTCCCATGGATTGGGGTTTGAAAGCCATATGGAATCAATGGGATGCATTCTCTTAAAGTGCAAGTTAAAGGTGGGTAATGGAAGATGAATATATTTTTGGCACAAAACATAGATGGGATTCACGCCCTTTAAGGACAAATCTCCAGACATTTTTAGATTTGATTAAGATGCTGATGCTACCTTAGAGCAATGCAGAGGTGAGACAGTAGGAATATAAGGTTCAGAAGAGACTGCAACGGTTGGGAGATTCAAAGGATGTTACAACTGCTTGGTTGCCCAGAATGTACTGTGGAGCTATCTGAGGAACCTGATAAAATAATTTGGTTTTATAGCAGTAATGTTATGTTCTCTGTAACAATTGCTACAAAAGTTTGCTACTTCAAGCAACAAAGATAAGTGCCCATGGAAAAGGACTTGGAGGCTGACAATAATGCAATGTGATTCACAAGAACCTGCAGGGGTCTTAACTTCTGTAGCAGATGTCATATGAGCGGGAATGAAGTGGAGACAACAGGTCATCTCTTCATGCACTATCACATTTGCATTTCAGATGTGGGGCTTATTTCTCAGTATCTTTGGAGTGGTGTGGTTAATATCTGCTTCAGATAAATATCCTCTTTATTAGTGATCAGAAAAAGGATGTCAAAGTTACTGGAGTATGTTGCCATTTATTTGCTTCAGGTATTATGGGAGGACAAAAATAGAAGATGTTTGGAAGAGAAAGCTCAAGACATAAATAGATTGAAATACAAATGCTTAGAGTTGTTAGCCTTGTTGTAAATGGAAAGACAAACTCTAAAGGGCTAGAAAGTTGCTATCCATAGTAATCAATGTGCTTATCCAAATATGTCCAGCATAAAAGTGTAATCATGGCGTAAGACAAACTCTTTAAAAACTGTTTCAGCCGTCATATGGTGAAGTTTGGCTAGAAAGAATAGATTTTTAAGGCAAAAAGGAAGATGTAATTCACCTTAATTATGGGTCTATTCTTTTGTTATCTTTTTGGTGCAGGCAGATTTAGCCACATAATACAAATTGTTGGGAATTACTTCTAGCTTAACGATAAAGGAAAAAATATATGTTCCTTCCAAATGAGTAAACTACTTCTTAACTTCACAATCCACATCATTTCATTCTGGGATCTAATACCACAATATGGAGAAAAGAATAAACAACAAATAGATGTCGTAAAAAGCTCTGTATACAATTTCTAAGTGAAATCTCCAACTGTTACTCCATCAAAATTCACTAGCATTTACCATATCCAGGGGCAACAGACATCCCCGAATATAATGTTTGGGATACATATCAGAAGAAACAAGAGAAATAATTTATACCACATCAAATGATAGGTAAACCACCTTCTACCATCCAGAATTTATTCCATTTGCTACAAGCAGAGCAAACAATAAGTGATTTTAGCTTGGAAATCATTATACCTAGTGACTCCAGACAGCAAGTAGTGTTTAGTACCTCTTAATTCATCAACAAACATCCATTTTCCCTTTCCACTAGTTAATGATTAGTGTGTGCAAGTTACTCAAACTTCTAGGTAAACGGCAAGATAAAACTAACCTCTTCCTCATAACCATTCCTTTCACAAATAGGAAATCCCATTATAAAGGTGTCCACAGGAGATCGATCCTTGTTCCATCCAAATTGAATTATCTCACAACTTGTCTTCAACACACTTTCAAACATGGGCCCCTGGTTGCTGCCCCAAGTGTCTGTCTGTGGTATAAAAACACCATAATCAAGTTATGCTAGATTCTCTTATCAGCACTGAACCATTATGTGCAACCTAACGTAAACCAAATATTGTACCTGAGCACAAGTCGCCAACACAAGAGACTTAAACCGAATGAGCAGCACCCGAAGCATCTGACCATCACGAGCAACAGCGGCATGAGAAATTCCAGAAAGCAAGGAGCTGAACAGCTCTTCACATGCTCTCCACTTTCGCCAAACTGAAAATAAACAGGCCTCTGCAGCCCCTATCAATGAAGCAAGAGCTCCCTGCAACAATTTTTTTGATGATTTTCCATCCAAATCAAGGGAAGCGAGGGCTTTAATCTGCAACCTGGCTGCTGCTTGATAAGCAGCAAGCTTGGCGTTGATCCTAACTTTCAGTGACTGCCCTTGTTCGGACCAGTCACGCTTCCTTATCTGCCAGTCAACCAAGTAGACCACCCTTTTCAGTAACATTTTCATCTTTTCTTCCAAAGAACGATACCACAGATTTAACAGAATAAAGTGCAATTAAACCATGCTTCTCCGGGACTACCCTTGCAACTTCTATCCTAAACAGAAAAAATTGCCACACAACTGTAACAGAATAAAAGCAATATCTTGATGGTTTACCTTTAAGAATGTTACCATTGACTGAAATTGCTGCTTTACAATACCTCTGACACTTTCCAATAGATTGGCATCAATAGAGACTTTTTCCAGGACATTTCCTATCAATTTCAATGCTATTTCTTGTTTCTCAATCCTATCGATGGGTTCCTCTTCGAATGAGGCAATAGCTCGTTTCTCGGCAGCATCTCCTCCTCCATCACTGTACCCACTACTTGCAGGTAACAAATCTACATTGCTCATACTCATTGGTGAACTATGAGAGGATGTTGCGAGCTCTTGTGGTACGAAATTGTCAAACTGCTCAAGCAGAGCTAAAACCAATTTGTTGGCATCATCGGGAGGAATAGGAGGGAAATGATAACACATTGCTTTTAAAATAGCCTTTGAAACCCCGAAATCTCCATTGGGATTACCTAAAGCTGATATAAGAATATCCCCTGTGAATCTAGCAACGTCAGTAGAAAATTCTGCAGATAATTCACATGCTTTACAGATATATTCCAATAATTCACGGAAAAAGGAAAGAATAGAGTCGTTTGTAAAAGATTGTGGCCAAAAAGATGGGTTAAAAGATGAAGGAATTGAACGATAGAAAGCAAGAAGGATTGATTTGGGCATTTCATCAGAATGATTAGGGCATTTGGAGAGAAATCGTGCAACAGCGAGTATTGCATTGAGTTGAGACCTGGAAACCCTAGGAGATCCAACAAGTAGGGCTTCAGCAGGAGGGCATCTACCACATATCCATGCTAGTTTCTCCACGAATTGAGCTGGGTTTTGTGCGATTAAATCACATAGCTCAGTCATTGACTCCATTTTTCTTATTTGAAGAAAAATCACAACTATACAAGTCCGGAGAGCCCGATCGCTGCCGGAAAATGGACTTAGAGAATAGATTCAATCACCAATTGGTGAAAGAGGATAATGGAGGGGAAATGAATGTGTGATTGTTTGGTGCAATTTCTGAATTCCGATGCCGTCGACTACTTCTTCTTCTTCTTTGTTTTTTTGAATTTTTGTTTTCTTTCTTTTTTTTCAGTTTGGGGCAAGCTCCATATCGCTCACAACTTTTTTTTATTTTTTTATTCTTACATACATTCGTACAAACAAGACTAGTTTCTTTTTTTCCTTAGTTTTTATGCATGCGCGAATTATTCCGCAAAATAAGCTCTACTTCCTCTTCTCAGTATTTGACTCTTTACAGCATTTTACTTTTAAGAAATCTAACAATATATTGCTTTAACATTAAGGGAGAATTACTTTAAAGTGTTCAATATTTGAAAAGTATTTACGACTTGTAGCAACATAATCCTTTTAACCATATATAGCAATTAGTGAATTTGTCCGCGTTTCGTGTGAACTGAATTATTGTTTTATAAATTTATTTTTACTAAGGTTATAAAATCAAGCTCAGAACATGTAATTATAAAGAGAAGAAGACAAGATAAGTAGATGAAAGAAAATATATTTCTTCTTATTCAAGTGTGTCATGCATGAAGAATGATATCTCTATTTATAAGTAGAGAAATCACTTCAAAGGCCACCATGATGAATACCAAATTAATAGATACATTGTTATCCCAAAAAGGTTCATATCACCTTGGGAACACACATACATGAATGTTAGTTCATGAATAAACTAAATGGACAATCCACTATTCAATGGATTTATAACACTCCCCCTTAGATGTCAATAGATAATGTGTCTCGTTAAAACCTTACTAGGAAAAATCTTGTGGGAAAAATCCTAGTGAAGGAAAAAGAGTACACATATCTTTTAATACGCATTATTTGTTGCCTCATTAAAAACCTTACCAGGAAAAACTCAGTGGGACAAAACATCGGTCAAGGAAAAAAGAGTGCAACGCATATTATACTCCCCTGATTAAAACATCACTTAATGTCTTGTGATGATGTCATCCAATCTTATATATCAGTTTCTCAAATATTGATATTGACAGTGTCTTTGTGATTACATCACATTCACGAAGATGTTGTATTGTTGAACTCATCCTAATATATCCTTTTCTGGTTTCATGGATATGATGAGGCTTTGAGCCTAGCCTGATACATTCTTGAAAATCCTATATTCATGACCTCGTTGTTATAAGTGAATTACTCATTCAACGTATTCATAGCAACAATCATTTTGTGGACACTTTCATTTGCAGTTGATTGTCATGTAGAATAACTTCATCAATTTCCTTGATGTCATTTCAACGTCTTCTCATTAGGGAGGAGCGGAATCTTGTCAATAAACTCAATAGAAAATATTTAATCGCATATAGCAAGGTTCAATAGTGTCCCAATTGACTGATATATGGAGATTCATCACTAAGAAGTTCTTCATCCTTCTCTTGAGGTCGAAATGGATCTTTATTTATGTCAAGCGATCTCATAATCATTGGGGTACTCAATGAATGTGATTTATTCATGTAAAACCGCATCAAAACTTTTCTATGTATGTTGATTGATTGACAAATATTCCATTTGTCAAATTCTCAGTCTGTAGGTCAAGACAAAATTTTGTCTTACCAAAATCTTTTCATTTTAGATTCCCTTTTCAAACACTCAACAACTTTGAAAGCTCTTTAAGAGTGTTAATAATGTTCAAGTCATCAACATACACAACTATTATAACAAATTCAGATCCTGACCTTTTTCATAAAAATGCAAGGACAAACAGGGTCATTTTTTGTATACCATTTCTTCCTTGATTATTTCAATCCATATAAGGATTCTTGAAGCTTTATTGGAAAAGTTTATGTATACCATTTCTTCCTTGATTATTTCAATCCATATAAGGATTTTTGAAGCTTTATTGGAAAAGTTTCTTTCAAACTTTTATATGCTTTTGGCACCTTGAATTCTTCAAGGATTTTTATATAACATTCATTGTCTAGCTAGACATGAAAATTATTCATTATGCATTCAAGTTTTTCATATGTTGCTAGATCAAAACAAATCGCATTGCATCCACCATAGGAGAAAACATCTCCTATAATGTCAGGACTTTTGTCAAAAATATTTATGCTCCAAGGCACAAACCGTACTTGATATCTTATGATTATACTATCGCATAATAATTTATTAGTACCCCACTGACATTATACCTTGAAATATGGACTATCAGTACAAAACGTCACTTTTCTAAGTGAAACCAAATATACTTAAATATTGCATTCCATTTGGCCAATCATTTATCTGTCCATATTATATGACAGATTTGAATTCAAGATCTTCATCCCCATTTATATCATTGAGCGCTACTTCATATCAAAGATACCGTCGACGGTTATTTGATATCGATTTCAATATGACATAACTTATCGAGATCTCTTCATTTTTCATCATTTCAGGTACCTGAATCTTTATTAATATTTTTATGAAGTGTTATTTCATTGTGCTCCTTTAAAACACTTGCCTCATTATCATGGCCATCTTAATCATCTGCTCCTCTCCTTCCTCAAGGAGTTCACACTTCAAGCGTATCATTGACTTTATCCTTCAAGGATTTCTCATTGGAGCATTTACAGCTGAACTATAACATAGGGTCAGTAAATTCATCTAGCAATAGATTTGCAACATTATGCAAATGAATTATCCTTTGAACTTCAAATTCACATTTTTAACGAGGATTTAGATAATTTATAATTCACCATACACTAATTTTCAGCTGTCAATCATCTCTCCCCCTAATGATAGAAAATCTAACATTCATCCCAACCTTATTTGGGAATTCATCTTTGTGTCTGGTGGAGCAATTAAAATTATAACCCACATTCAACGTTTTAGATGAAAATTATTCGGTTCCTGACCCTGAACATATTTTGATAGGGAAACCTTGTTGGCTTGATGCATACATGTGTTACTACATGTTAAATAAATTCATCTCAAACCAATTTTATTTTGAGAGATTTGTTCTCATTATCAATGATTTAGCGATAATTTGAGGCATACAATTTCTGCTAAACCAACCAAAATTACTTTTGTCGTACCATAGGTACACAACCAATGACAAATTTATATTGTCACACAATAATATTATTTTGGTCATGGCCACAACATTTATAGGCAAGAATTACTTCTTTCTTCTGCCATTTCGGTAGTTCACAATAAACATACCATAATATTTATATGACGTATAAACATACACGATCATTGACCATTCTTGCCAAATAAAATTTATTTATTTTTCTCAAACCTCTCGTAGAGGTGAGTTGTGGCATATTTACAACCATACATGAATATGTTCTTCTTAATATGTATGTAACGACTCAAACCGTCGTTATTTAGGAAAGGAAAAATTTCGGGAGAACTGGGCCCCTCATCCCATTAGAGCGGGATAAGTGCCGCTAGGGCAGCGGTGCTTCAGCGGGACTAGAAGTGCCAGAGCAGGACGGTCGGGACAAAACTTAAATAACGCGAAGTCTTATTTTTTCCTTTTTCCCAAAACACCAAAAAGAGGCGAGGATCACCCCAGAAACCCTCAAAAGGCTGCTCTAGGCTTGGAAAGGAAGGAGAAAGATATTTATAGCATAAGGATGTCGATAGCTTGCAGATTTCCAGTGAAATCCACCGACTCGTTGCCCGGAAACCAGAATTGGAGCTACAATTCCTTTTGCAGCTGCTTGGCGCGCAGGTAGGCTAAGTTTATTTAATTCAGCAGTCTTAAATTCGTGCTCACTGCGTAGTATATGGTTAATTAACGGTAGAATTCATGCGTAGTCCTTCGTGCACCGAATAAGGGTTAGTTGAACCGGTATTCCTATTTGTTGCATAAAATGTGTACCTTAGGGAGAATCCCGACCTGCGAACTAGGGGTAGGTGATGATTCAATTTCCTATTTATGTGATACATATCAGATAGTGGCTTCATAGTATGCATGTGTGTATGTGAATAAAGGATTATGAATCGAACTCGGTGAAACGACTAAGTATGTATAATTACATGTTATGAAACGATTGTGAACTGAATCGAATGAATGATTATGTATGAACAACTGCATGCTATGAACCCAATACTTGATTGTATGACTATGAGTAATATCATCATGGGTGTGATTGTGATTGTGGTTGTGCTGACTGGATCGGGTGTCACGTTCCGACACATACATTGAACCGGGTGTCACGTTTCGACACATACATTGGATCGGATGTCATGTTTCGACACTCTAACAGTTTGGGTGTGGGTTCCATGAGAGAGCCACTTGTGATTATTATGTCCATATATTTATGTCACTGATGTGGGGAATTAGTATGGTGCTCCTGAATGATAATTGAATTATGCATTCTGTGTATGTGTGTTGACTATGTTGTGTTACTTGCTATATATCTCGTTATATGTCGAACTGTGAATGGTAAGGCCCAATTGGGATGTGGTATGGTAAGTAGAGACCGAGGGTCCAGGTGTTACCATGTTTTACTCTAGAGAGGTTGTTGGTGTTCTTAGAAGTTGAGAAGTGGGGTGGTTTTATGTCGTGATATTAAGTAGCTAGGTATTTACCTGGGAGGGAGATCCACATTGAAACGGTTAGCAAGTCTTGATAGAATGTACTATGGGGTCAAGGGTTGAGTGGTGATGTGGAAGAAGTAACGGTCTCGTGAGTGGTTTGCCGGGTTGGTAGCGGTTACATCTGCAATCTCCTCTAAAGGGTAAAATGGTTAAGTTATGATTCAAGCACAGAGCGAGTAAAGGGTTAGCTTCAAGTGTACCATCATAATTGCTAAAGTATCCGAGAATGGTAAGGGCAGAAGGATATAAAGGTGGAAGAATGAACGGTTTTATTGCTTGTTTCCTGCTAGTCGTTTTCTTATATTATGCGGTGGGTATCGGGTTGACTGATGATGCCTACCAGTACGTGTGGTTGTACTGATACTACTCTTAATATGCCTTATTGGCATAGTCTGGTTGCAGGGTCAGTGATGTTTCGTAGGTGAAGACGAAGACAATCCCCAACAGCTTCTATTTTTCCTTCCATGTGGCGTGAGCTGCGTCACTTGTTATTATGTTACACTTTGTAATCTTAGAAGCTCTTGTACCTGTTTAGACTAGATCCCTGGGGAAGTTAATTACTTTACAAGTTAACTTGAGTCGTCTTAAGATTCTTTATTTTATGAAATATACATGAATTTCCTTTTATCCGCAGTTGTCTTAATTTTCCGCATATTTAAAACATTAGGAATCTAGGGTTCTCCTACTTAGGTGTTAGAGTAGGTGCCCGCACGGCCCGGTGGGTTGGGTCGTGACAAATTGGTATCAGAGCCCAGGTTACCGGTCTCCCAGTACAAGAGCAAATGTGGAATAGACTCATGTGGATTGGTGTGTTGACGTCCACATCCAATCTTCAGGAACCTATGAAGCATTCTAGGAAGTCGTTCCATTTCTTCTCTCCTTTCGTGCGAATTATCTCTTATGGTATGGGTTGAGTCCAATTGGTATCTCCCGATCAACTCAAATCCATCTCCCTCAGCTTGGCCTCGTACTCCGTGTTGGGGACCTCTAGCACCTCGAGCACCTCATTTATGAATTGAGTGTTCAGGGGGATGTCAATTCCCCAGATGCAGATGGTAGGGTGAGGGTCGTCCCAGCGGACGATAGGAAGGATGATGTAGAACTCCCTCACCCAGCTGGAGCGCGCAGCAGGGGAAGCCTTTGTCAGTGGGGCCCAGCCAAACTCCATCAGCCGGGCCTGGAAGGCGGGCGCTCTCACCTTTAGGCCCAACAAGTGGAAACCCTTCTCACAACAGAACTTGGTGTTTCGATGATCGTGGTACCTCTCCCGACTTGCAGCATCAGGAAACCGGACAAAAGGAAGATTTTCCTCGTTAACTCAAAAAATAGTAGACAAGCTTGCAAAATTTATGAAATGTTCACGTTAGAACTCCATAGGGTTAGGCAATATCTGGCTAAGGGGAAAAATAAAATTTCTATTTTTAAAGTGGTAAGAGGCCACTGTCCCACCAGATCCCGTCAGAGCGGCCAGGATCCCGCCACATCGGGATGAAGGAGGCCGCTACAGCGGGATAGAGGCCGCCAAAGCGGCCTTCATCTAGGACGAACTTCAGCGCGATCATGGCACCCCTTCGCCCTAAAAACCTCGTTTTAACAGATTTTCAGCAGATCAGAGTCCATAAAGTACCCTAGAACCTAAATATGTAATTATTCTAGAAAAATAACCCCTAAACGATGTCCAAATCAAAGTTTACACTAGGAAAACTATTCAACTTCCCCCACCCATTTGGGAATCGTTTCGACAGTATTTTCGCGAAATCGTTACGCTCAGAACGTTGTAGAGACGTTGTGAACGTAAGGGGAGTGTCCATGCTACGTTATTCTAGCAAATCAAGCAACCTATATTCATATTTTTGAAAAACTACCCCCCAATACTATTCTACCCAATCGATTAGAATCATGCAATCATAGTTAAGTAAGTAATGAAGTAATCGGAGTAGGGAACGAGAACATTACCTTGAAATCGACGTTCAGAGCAAAGTGATTGAGAGGGCTTGAGAGTTTTTGGGTTAGTGAAGGACGAAATGGGGAAACCATTCCCCATCCCCCCTTAAACTATTTCCGATATCCTGCTACAGCGGGAGTGTCATCGCCACAGTGGCTCCGCCTCAGCGGAAGGTCTACCGCTCTGGCGGAGTCAGACTAGACTTATCGGTGGGTCTTCATGTGTTGTTTCATTTTATTAACCGGTTCTTTGGGTAAAGACCCCTTGTGGACTTAAAACTTGGAAACCGCTATCTTTTGTGGTTCCGTAAACGGGCCGGTTCATTAGTTTAGAAGTACTCCAAAAAGAGCTAGTTGGGGGGACGAACTAGAGGTAAATTGATATCTATTGTAACGACCCAAACCGTCGTTATTTAGGAAAGGAAAAATGTTGGGAGAACTAGGCCCCTCATCTCGCCAGAGCGGGACAGGTGCCGCTAGGGCGGCGGCGCTCCAGCGAGACCACGAGCACCAGAGCAGGACGGTCAGGACAGAACTTAAATAACGCGAAATCTTATTTTCTCTTTTTCCCCAAAACACCAAAAAGAGGCAAGAATCACCCCAGAAACCCTCAAAAGGCTGCTCTAGGCTTGGGAAGGAAGGAGAAAGAGATTTATAGCGTAAGGATGTCGATAGCTTGCGGATTTTCGGTCAAATCCACCATCTAATTACCCGAAAACCAGAATTGGAGCTACAATTCCTTCTGCAGCTACTTGGCGCCCAGGTAGTCTAGGTTTATTTAATTGAGTAGTTTTAAATCCGTGCTCACTGCGTAGTATGGTTAATTAACGGTAGAATTCATGCGTAGGCCTTCGTGCACCAAATAAGGGTTAGTTGTACCGGTATTCTTAGTTGTTGCATAAGATGTGTACCTTAGGGAGAAGCCCCGTCCTGTGAACTAGGGGTAGGTGATGATTTGATTTCCTGTTTATGTGATACATGCCGGATAGTGGCTTCATAGTATGCATGCGTGTATGTGAATAAAGGATTATGAATCGAACTCGGTGAAACGACTATGTATAATTACATGTCATGAAACGGTTGCGAACTGAATCTAATGAATGATTATGTATGAACAACTGCATGCTATGAACCCAATACTTGATTGTATGACTATGAGTAATCTCATCATGGGTGTGACTGTGATTGTGGTTGTGCTAACTAGATCGGGTGTCACGTTCTGACATATACATTGGACCGGGTGTCACGTTTTGACACACATATTGGACCAGGTGTCACGTTCTGACATATACATTAGATCGGGTGTCACGTTCTGACATATGCATATTGGATCGGGTGTCACATTCCGACACACTAACAGTTTGGGTGTGGGTTCCATGAGAGAACCACTTGTGATTATTATGTCCATATCTATCTGTCACTGATGTGGGGAATTAGTATGGTGCTCCTGAATGATAATTGAATTATGCATTATGTGTATGTGTGTTGACTATGTCGTGTTACTTGCTATATATCTCGTTACATGTCGAACTGTGAATGGTTAGGCCCAATCGGGATGTGGTATGGTATGTAGAGACCGATGGTTCAGGTGTTACCATGCTTTACTTTAGAGAGGTTGTCGGTGTTCTTAGAAGTTGATAAGTGGGGTGGTGTTATGTCGTGATATTAAGTAGCTAGGTATTTACCTGGGAGGGAGATCCGCATTGAAACGGTTAGCAAGTCTTGATAGAATGTACTATGGGGTCAACGGTTGAGTGGCGATGTGGAAGAAGTAAGGGTCTGTCGTGAGTGGTTGGCCGGGTTGGTAGTGGTTACATCCGCAATCTCCACTAAGGTGTAGAATGGTTAAGTTATGATTCAAGCACGGAGCGAGTAAAGGGTTAGCGTCAAGTGTACCATCATAATTGCTAAAGTATCCGATGGTAAGGGCAGAAGGATATAAAGATGGAGGAATGAACGGTTTTATTGCTTGTTTCCTGCTAGTCGATTTCTTATGTTATGAGGTGGGTATCGGGTTGACCGATTATGCCTACCAGTATGTGTGGTTGTACTGATACTACTCTTGCTATGCCTTTTTGGAATAGTGTGGTTGCAGGGTCAGTGATGTTTCGTAGGTGAAGACGAAGACAATCTCCAACAACTTCTATTTTTCCTTCCATGTGGTGGGAGTTGTGTCACTTGTTATTATGTTACACTTTGTAATCTTAGAAGCTCTTGTACCTATTTAGACTAGATCCCTGGGGAAGTTAATTACTTTACAAGTTAACTTGAGTCGTCTTAAGACTCTTTATTTTATGAAATCTACATGAATTTCCTTTTATCCGAAATTGTCTTAATTTTCCGCATATTTAAAACGTTGGGAATCGAGGGTTCTCCTACTTAGGTGTTAGAGTAGGTGCCTGCACGGCCCGGTGGGTTGGGTCGTGACAATATATTATATATATATATATATGAATAATTTGACACATTCACTTTCAAGAATGGGCAAACATTCACTATGCTTATTACAAGTCACAATCTCTTCATGAGTTGACCATAACCATTTATACGAGTAATACCTTTATATTTGACATATTTACATGACCCACCTCAACATCACTTTGAAAGGTAAAGTGCACCACCACTTTATATTTTTTTTATTTTGATGGAGGATTTATAAAATTATCAAATTATTAGGTCATACGAGAACCACATGTCCAATGACCTTTCATATTATTTTGATGACAAAAATTACCTTCACATTTTGAAGGATTATCTTGAGAACTCATAGTGTTCTTTTCACCACAATAATAACTATTATTATTATTATTATTTCGTCCTTCCATGCCCTTATTCATACATTCAATCATTTTTCCTCTTTCAGACTTATTATTCGTTACTATCACGTTCATACGATAGAATGGAGCAAATCAATTGGACAGATTTCAAAGTTATCATATACTGCTACCACATTCTCTTCAGGGAGTGGAGCAAATTCATTGGGATAAATTTCATGACTTTTCATCAAAAATATATTATTTTTGCCTTAGTCATCATTATATCATCACTATGGTGCATTGAGACTCAAACTCAATGTCTTATCCATATAAATGTGTGTTAGAAACTCGAACCCAATATTTTATCATCATGATACATCAGAATCTTAACTCAATATCTTATAATATTGTGGTGCATCGAGACATTAATCTGATGTCTTACCCTCTTGATTCCATGAAACTTAAATCCATCGTTTACCCGCATCCAATTACATAATAGGTCAAAGGTCATTCATATTCAATTAGTATGAACCAACAAAAATAATACTCAATGCACCAAACTTTTTATTTGAGTCATCAACTTATTGACACAGAAAGAGCTAGACAATTCTCACTATAAATAATAAATAAATTACACACAGATAAGCATACATCCAAAATAATTGAATACATTTATCAACTCCAAAATAGATTCACTAGTGATCAACTTTGTCATTTACTATATTCCTTTACAATTTATTCTTATTTTTTATGAATACCTCAAAAATGATTTCATTGTATAGTTGCATACTAAAAAAATATTTATCACACTAAAATAAAATTGCTTACTGCCGTTTCAAATTCCATGTGAAGTACCCTTAGAGTTCCACACACCTCTAAAAAATATCAACTAGCTTATGAAATAGCCAAAGTAATATTTAATGTTAACCAACGAATTGCTCAAAATGACAACAATGAGCATAATCATAAAGAAAACATAAAATAGGTTCAAATATATGATAGGAAAAATACGTAATACTAATTACTCACCTTGTTCGAAAAAAATAATCAACAGAACCTCAACAATCAATAGTATTAATAGCTTACCTTATTTCGGAGAGCAATTAAAACATAATCTTGAAATGATAAAGTCATTAGAACTTCGTGCTGATAACGTGTTATAATATTAAGCTCAGAACATATAACTATAAAGAGAAGAAGACAAGATAAGTAGATGAATGAGAAGTCTTTTCTTCTTATTCAAGTGTGTCATACATGGAGAATGATATCTCTATTTATAAGTAGATAAATCAATTCAAAGGCCACCATGATGAATGCCAAATTAATAGATACATTGTTATCTCAAAAATGTTCATATCACCTTGGGAACACACATACATGAATAAACTAAATGGACAATCCACTATTTAATGGATTTATAACAACTTCTATAGTTTTTCTAAGAATTTTTAATATTATAAAATATAAAATATTATTGATAAATTTTATAATTTTGCTAATTAAGCCTTATCCTTTGATTGGCAACAACATTACAAGCCTTGTCTTTTTTTAAAAGTAACCTTCTTTTGAACCCTTCCCTCCTTGAACTTGAGAATTATAAAAGTTAACGCTAAAAATCTAAGTTGGGGGTGTTATGGGAAACTTATAGATGGATGCTTACCACATTAGGGCTTGATAAAAAAAAGTGTGAGAATGGAGGAGAAAGTTTCAAAGAAAGAAAAAGTTGTGAAAAATAAAGAAATAATTTGAATAAATGAGTCTTGAACCCTCCAAAAATTGAAAATGGTTGCATGTGGGGCATCTAGAATGGGAGTAAGAAAGGAAAAATAAGAAAATAGTGTGAAATGTGCATTGTGTTGAAAAATGAAGAAAAAAGTGGAAAAACTGTTGATTGAAAAGTTATTGTGTAGTGTTCGATGAGAGTGTAGTCACTTGTACCTAAATGATATCATAGCCTTCCCTAAGCCTACATTACAAGCTTAACAATGTTCTTTGAGATCTCTAACTGAATGAAGTTGAGTCAATGTTGTTTGAAAATATTGATAAGCCTATGGTGTGATACTTGTGTACATGAGATGATTCGTTGTGAGTGTGAGTGTTTGCATTTCTGTCCCTTGTATTGTGAATACTAGTGTGTATTATTGCGGGACATTTCTTTTCTTGTGAGGGCATGAATACAAGGATGGATTGATAAAGTTGATAAATTCCAAAATTGAATCAAGGGAAGTTGTTAGTTCACTAGTAATTATGAGTCACTTCTTGAGAATTCTTGTTGTCACTTGATCATTCTTGAAAATCATTGAGTTTTGAAATTATGCTTGAACTTGAGGGAGTTTCTTGGAATGGAAATCACTTGCTTGCTTGTTAATTATTAGTACCGACCAAAGCCATGACCATGACCCTTAGTTGAAATAGAAGGGTGTTGTGCTTATATTTAGTGGATCTTGTGTTTTGGATTTTGTTTTGCTTGAGGATAGGAAAAGTTTTTGAGTTGGGGGTGTTGATGAGTGGTGGATTTTCACTCATTTGAGGCTCTTTTCTTATGATTTTGTGGCACTCAAGTAGAGAAAGAGGCTAATTACCCTTTGAATTGTGTTAATTTCAGGTGTTTGTTGCTGGGAGGAAAAATGATGCACAAAAGTTGAATACAAAGCTGAAACTGACAGAAATTGAGCCCAAGATGTCGCACCTGCGGAGGAGGGTTCGATTTTTTGAAGGGTCAACTCACAGCCAAAGGTCGCTTAAGCTTAAACGACCACGCGGGAGTCGCTTTTGTGAACTGGCCAAAATTGTTGAAATTTGCTTAAGCGGTGGGAGTTTCGCTTTTGCGATGTTCGCTTAAGTGAACTCATGTCTGCTTTGGTGAGGTCCGCCCAGTAGGTTAAGGGCAAAAATGGAATTTCTCTGGCATTGGATTCAAATTCACACAAACGGGTTAGGGAGGAACATTATTCATCATCCATGAACTTAGGCAACATATTGTAGAGAAAAAAAACTCATCTTTGAGTAGATTTCTTGTTGTTCTTAATTTTGGGTTGAGACTTTGAAGGCAAGTTGCCTCATACTTCATCCTTTGGAGTGAAGATTGTGTTTCTAATAGTAGTATTGTTTATCCTATCTTTTTTCCTTGCTTTGTATTGCATGAATTGTGGGTGTAATTGCTAATTGAGGCTGGGGTATTGCGCTAGAAATAGACAAATTCTTTGGGTATTTGATTCCTCATTTTATTACTTTTGTATTTGAATCCATGCTTAACATTTATGAAATGGGTTTAGTCTAATTTTCATGTTGGAATTTATGAGTTAAGAGTGCATGCTCAATTCTAGCATCCGATCTTTGTGGGTTGCTCGAAAGAGAATTTGTGAAGTGAAAAATTAGGTTGATAATCACATTTTAGCTTTGAGTCTTGAATTTGAGACCGAAAGGAGATAATTTAGGTTTTCATTGTTGAATGTCAGGCTTGCTTGAAAGAGATGTCTAAGTTAAGATATTAGGTTGTTTTTGTTGAATTACATAATTGAGACCAAAAGGAGATGTCATGATATAACCCTTTGAGACCGAAAGGAGATTAGGGTTGATTTATGATGACCTAGCATACCTATGAGTGAATGAGCATGTGTTGAGATTGCAATGGATCATTGAGTGAGTGTTGAAGTCTGAATTTTCCGATTCCCGATTATCCCTTGTTTGATTGTTCTTTGCCCAAAGCCTTTATTTGTGTTACCAAACCATTCTATTAATTTGACTATTGTGTATTATTAAGTTTAGATTCAATCTTGTAGCTTTTAGTTCTCAACCTTTTGAATTGCCGATAAATTGTTCCTTATGGGATTCGACCCCGACTCTTAGTTGAGTATTTTAATTGACAATGATCGGTTACTTTTTTTAATTGATTTTGAAGAGTAGTTTGAGTGTTTTCATCAGTCACAGCAAGTCATAAATGACTTAGAGTCGCTACAGGAAAGCTCTAAATGACGAACAGGAGGCATAAACACAAAATTGACTTGGAGGTCATTACATATATACCCCTACCATCATAAAAATGGCTCACATATGTCCCTAACATTACAAAAGTGACTCACATATACATGGTTATCTAAAGTAAGTGAAAAAAATATTTTCTTGATTTTTATTTTAAAAAAAAATCATGTAGTAGTATATATTATCCTTTTCAAACGTGATTTTTTTTGACGTTTTTACTATCATTATTTGATTCTCTTATTCTTATTTTATTTTTTCTTTCATTCTGTAATGTAAAAATATGAGAAGTAAAAGAAGTGTGAATGGAAAAAGAGAAAAAAAGTTAAAATAATTTTTTCCGTATATATTGTAATTATTAATTTTTATATCTGTAAAAAAAGTGGGGCATATATAGTAAATATGATAAAAAATTAGTAAAAAGATAAATTGACTATCAAAATAGTAAATTCAAGATAGCCGCTGAGTCAAAAAGTAAAAAAAAAAAAAAACATGTCGAAAAAAATCAAATTTACCCCTACATGAATATTTTTTTAATAAAGAAATTTCAAACTAAATTTTAGATTGATATTTTCACTTCCATTAGAGGAAAAGAATATATGTGAGTCAGTTGTGTAACAATAAGAGTATATGCACCACTTTTATATAAAACTCTTTCCCCTAATTTTAATGAAAACAAATGAGGCCTTAAAAGCTTAAACCGACTTCTTGTAGCCTATTTGTCTAAATTTATTACATGTTTATTTTTACTAAATGAGGTGTTTGACCAAATTTTTGAGAAAAAATAAGTGTTTTCAAGAGATACCAAAGTTATTTTTCAAAACTAAAAATGTAGTTTAATTTAATTCTAAAAGTACTTTAAAAAAAAAATACTTTTAAGTAAAATACACACACTTATAAACACTTTTAAAAGTTTGGCCAAATATTAATTATTGCACAAAAGTACTCTATAAATTTGTTGACCTACCACAAACTATTTTTCACCAAAAATACTATATGAAAAGCTTTTTTCAAAAATCATTTAATTTATTAGTTTGGTCAAACTATTAATTTGTTAGTAACATAAGTTGTGGTGGAATCAAAATCTCTCAATTTTTTAATTAGTCTTTGGTTTGAATCTCTTGAAAATGAATTTTTTTTATGTCGTAACAACTATCATGGTTCTTTTGTAATTTTAGTTTTTTTCCCATTAATAAAGACAAATATATCTTCCGAATTATCGTAAATGGTATGTAAATATCTTTTGTTCTACTTTATGATCGTACATAACCTTACCGTCTAACTTTTGAGATATATATATATTCTTTGGACTAACAGAGGAATACATGTAATGATCTTAATGGCCTACCCAAAATTAAATAAATTCTCACCCACAAAACACAATTTAAAGACTCACCATCTTCCACAATTTAACCCATTGAACTAATTTTTGAAACTTGAAATATTTTGAGACAAATTTGCGAAATCTAATAAAAAATCTATGTCAAACCCTAGCTTACATGTTACTCCTTGTTTTTCTAATAGTGTCATCATCTCAATTTTCACCTCTACTCAAGTATGACTTCACAAAATCACACTCTCACATTTTTTATTTGTATCAAAAAATCTTTTTTTAACATCCTATTCAAACAATCCACAAAAATAACTTTCTCACATTTTTAGATTATATAAAAGAAAAATATCTCATTTTTTTTTCTTATTTCCACTCTCACACCATAAAACATAACTTTCACCACCTTCGTTCGTATCAAAATCTTTTCATCTCATTCTATATCTATTCAGAAACTTCGCAAACAACTCTTTTACTTTCATAGTTTATATCGAATTTTTTTCTCTTTTTCTTCTCAACCATCTCTATCCAACACAATTTATATATCAAACAACTTTCTCATTTATTTAAATTGTATCGAAAATAAAAGTTCTCCACTTTTAGTACTTTTTTATTTTTATTTTCTTCTTAGATCTTGATCTTCAATCTATCAAAATAATTTTGAAGTGATGGATATCGACGATGATATCTTTTCTGAACTTTATCCACTTTTTGAAGGTGATGAATGGGATCATCGCAAAATTTAAAGCGATCAAATCCTTTGTATGAATGATCAGAATCAAGAAGAAAATTCTACTGAAAATGATGATAAAACAATGACCATACAAGAAAAAAATGTACAAGTACAAACATGTCAAAATTGATTTTGTGAACTCGAAAGGTGATGAGAAAGTTAGATAGAGAAAAGCAGAAGCTTTTGCTATCGAATCTACTAATGAGCCATTGGTGGAAACAAAAATTAACCTTAGAAGGTCACAAGAATTGCTACTAACTCTCCCCAAGATTCAATTAAAGAAAAAATAGAAGAAAAACGATGCAAACGCGAGAAGACTGATGCTAAGGATTGCATCTTACCTGATGGATGGACAACTGATGTCCGTGTTAGTAAGAGTACTGGAAGCTCTTTCGGCCAAAAAGATACGGTAAAATAATAATTAATATTCTCTTAATTTCATTTATTAGTCATAAAATGTTAATTAATTGCTAATATTACATACGAGTTCTTAATTTTGTATACACCAATCTTTGTGTGATTTTGAAAGGGGTTTAATTATAGAGTTGAATAAGAAGGTTTGGTACACCTTACATGACTATTAGATTATTGTAATTGAATTGTATCTTTAATTTACTTTTAATTATTATTATTTATTAATAAACATTTTTAAATATACCTCGAAACTTATCATTAATCATTGGATATGTCGGTTTTTCATTTATCGTGGTGACTAATTTTTTTCAAATATATTATTTAATTATTTTATTGCAATACCACATTGAAAAAAGTAGGGGACATGTTTTCCGATCAAAGATGGAAGTCCATAGATATCTACAATCTAAACATATGGAATGTCAAGTTAAAAACTTTTCTTATTTATACAATTAATTATAAGATGTACCTCTACTTTTTGAACGGATTTATAATTTAGCTTATATTAGTTAATCTACTATATTAGGGATCGATCACTCAGCTAATAATTTTCATCTAAAATAATCACATTTTGAGATAATAACTATATGAGAAATCAACTCACTATATTAATGTCATTTTTTACTTGACGATGTTATTAAAGTGTTTGTATCCATGCATTTTGTAGGAGGAAAGCCAAATTCAACAAGAATAGATTAGTGTCAAATAATTCGTGATTGCATGGAGTAACTTTAATTTCCCTTTTTGTTCTTCGATATGTGTTGACTATTTAATTTTGAACCCCTTTAATTTTAGTTTGATACATTTTTTTCTCTAGTACTTTTTGGGATTTTATTCCTTTATTTTAATGTCGAACTAGTTTTAACTAAGTCAATGTCTTTTAAATTTTTGTCAATCTATTGCTCCTACCATGCTAGTCTTCACTTATTCCTTTGTAGTAATTCATAATTACTATTAAATGTGGTCGAAACTAAACTCATAAATATTGTTTCCATTGTTTCATATTAAGTGATGCTTTTATTTTGATACACTTTTCATGAAATCTACTTATTTCTAAAAAAAAAGTGATTTTATTAACCTACACTTAATTAAATAGTACTAACTCACTCCATTTAATTTTACTTGTCCATAATACTAATGCAAAATTTTCACTCTTACTTGTTTTGTATAGTTTATCAAGAGATTTTTTTTTCTATTTTACTTTTTACATCAACTACTAATTTTCTGAATCATTTTCAAGATTATTTGAAATGCTAATAATCATTGGTAAAATAGTAAAATATACATTTTATTGATTTGTTTTAAGAAAAAGTGATGTCCATTGTGTATAAGTAACACTACACGAAAGAGTGTTGAGAAAATACATCAAATGCCCCCTAAACTTGGCAACAAAACTTACTTTAGCCCTTTAACTATGCAGACATCTATTCTTATTCGAAGTGAAATTAATATCACCATATAACATTTAAACCACCTTCATCATGGTTACTGTTTTCACGCACCATTCAAGTTATGACACATGCTTTTTTTCTTCTTTCTTTTTCTTTTCTCTTTCTTTCCAGCCTCTCATTTTTACATATTTCACACCCTTCTTCCTCGCTCAACCAAAACGGAAACTATCAATGTATCACCGCTTTATTTCATGATCTTTATTTCTTTTCAGAAAATTTTAAAATTTATTTCTTGGGTTATAATATATTTATTGAAAAATACCCAACGAAAAAAGCGAGAAAGTTTCCTGATGAGATAGAACAAGAACTTTTTTTTATGGATTAAGCTTAAAATTTCTCAAAGTTTCTCACCCACTATCACATCGATTAATCCCTCAAATTTTCATGATTGATTGACGAGGAATGAGAGAAAATGATGTGAAGTTTTGTGCCCTAAATAGAGATAAATATGAAATTCGATCCATGATTCGGTATCTTTCATATAAAATTTGAAAATCCATTTTTCATTGGAGGATTAGTCTAGAAGGTTGAATTAACGGTGTAAGAATGATAATGATATGAATTTCGCTGTGAGGCTATTGTTGGTTATTATGTAAAAATTGAAGTGTTGAAAATGAGAAAAATAAATTGTGTGTATAATTGATAAAACTATTTGATATTTAGGTAGTAATGTGGATAGTGAATGAGTGAAGTTGGTGAGAAATAGAGGTAGTGTTAATGGTGATTTATTTTTCAAAAGAAAAAATCCTCCATTTATATTTATATTTACTTTAGCAATTACATATTAAATAAAATAGAAGAAATTAAATAATGTATTAAAAATAAAAAAGAGTAGAGTCCACCAGAAAAAACTGTCTGGCAAATATTTCATCCATCTGTTTATTTTATTTGTTGAAGATTGCGGGTTTGGGGAAAAGAAAGAAAGAAAGAGAATGGAAAAAAAGAAAAAAAGGAAAAATTCAGAAAAGAAAATTAAAGAAAAGGTCCCACTAAAAATTAAGTATGATTAATTTAATATATCCAATAAGAAATTGCCATGTGTATCATTTAACTCATTTAAAAAATTTGTTTCGTCTGTCACGCGCCTATAGCAAGTCACTTTTTGTCACACTCCGAGCCTACATCCTGGACGTGGCTGGCACTTGAGAACCATCACTGGTCCCCAAGCGAACTCTTGTCCTGGCTCACTACTCAGCGGAAGACTTACTCAACAAAACATGAACTTCAATGCAAAGATTAACCCATACGGTCTCAATAATAGCTTAACTCAATAATTTCTGAAAATGCTTAAATGAACATAGTTAAGTGACTCAAAGTCTCGAACATCAACAAGGGAAATAGTGAAAGACTCCTCAACTACTACTGTCTATGAAGTCTCTAAATACTACGATAGATGTCGGGACAAGACCCACGACATCTTAACAAAACTGAAATATAAATGTGGAACTCTCCAGAAAGCAAGGAGGCTCACCAAAGCTAACTGGAATGCAAATGGTATCAACGGAACACCTATTGATGACCTTGAACACCTGTATCTGCATCATAAAAAGATGCAGGCCGAATGACACCAGTACATTGAATGTACGAGCATGTAAGGGGAAACTGAAACATATATATAACTGAACTGATAACATGGGAAGACAATACTCACCTCAATTCAACTGCAATATGAGAGAAACAATAAGAGATGCAATATATAAAGCTTTTAAAACAGTAGATTTTAACTCAAAATGTATAAAAATACAATAACATACTCTTTACTCTTATTCGGGAGATTTTTTCTAACCGACAACCATCACTATGAGCTACGTGATGATACAACGTCTCGCCCACGCTGCCAGAACTGTCCTATACCTTGTCAGGGTATAGAACACCTCAACTAAGTGGACCACTAAGCTCTTTCCGAAGGCACTAAGGATTCATCTATAAAGTATGATCCTTTATCCATGTTGGCATACATGGTTTATGCGGATTTTGAGTTGTCTGAACTCATCCCCATATCTGTGCTAAATACTACTCCCAATAATATATATACTCATGCTCAAATGTATAAAACATAACTCTTTCTCAATTTGAGGTAATTACTCAAAAGGTCCTCTTAAAAGAGGTAATACTCTGAAACTCCTCTGAACTTGTAAACTCATATAGAAATCGGTGTTTCTCTCTTTTAAATGTAAAAGTATTACATACTTGGGAATACTTAGTTCCCTTATACTCATTTTGAAACATGAAAATCAACTCTCCTCATCCTCATACTCATTTACTCAAGAGTTAGTTCAAATCTTTAGTTAATTTCAAAAGGATTCTCAAATTTGACTCAAAAGGACCTCTTGGACTTTCCTTTTAACTTTACTTTAATTTGAAATGTAAATTAAGAGATGTGATTAGGACATGCATGATCTCTCAAGGATTAATGAAGACTTTACGAGTGAATATCAAGAAGAGAACATAGGTACGATTCGAGGGAACACACACAGAAAGAAGGACAGAAGGGTAAGGGACCTGGCGACCCTGGCGCACTGAGTGGCGCGGGGTGCCAACCCCCAAACTACTGGCAGAAGTTTGGGGCGCATTGAGTGGCGTGGCGCGCCAGTCCCCAAACTAGTGACCAGTAGTTTGGGGGCCATGGCTAGCGCGATGCCCCATGCCCCTGCCCAGAAACCAGACAAATTTTATTGCTCAAATTCAAGTCCTAACTCATCTAGAATCATATGATTTCCTCCAAACTCTCTTTGATTCATAGACCCAACACAAATTAAACAAAAACCCACTCAAAATCTATCAAGAAACATCACTTATTCGCAAGATCCTAACCTCAAGAACTCAAAACCTCCATTGTTAAAGAATGTGGCTAAAACTCAAGAACTTCTCAAGAATCTCAATATAAACAATCTCATGGACGAATTCATGAATGAAATTACATGATTGGTGTGAGGGCGAACAAACCCAACACTATTAGAAGCTTACATACCTCGAAAGAATCCTTGTCCTTGGCAAAATTCTTCAATTCTTGGAAGAACGCTCGAAAACCCTCTTTTCCTCTTCTTGAAACTTACCCCTAAAAGTCTAAGCATTTAGGAATGTGGAAAAGTTGTATAAATCAAATTAGACCCTTAATTGGGTGTGAAAAACGTTTTAGGCTTAGTGGGGTAAGGATAACACCAAAATACCCCTTCCATTAAACGGATGAAAAGCCTTTGCTAGAGAGGCTTCTCTCAAACAACCATAACTTTTTACTCGGAGCTCGGAATTTACAAAACCTGGCGGCGTTGGAAAGAGGACTTAAAGAACTTCGATTTGATAGCTCATGGGCCACCCAACTCTTTATATGCTAAATGATATGGTCATTTGAAGTTGATCCAAAACTAAAAATTTATCGGAGTCTGAGGTGTTACACTTTTTTTGTCACGTCATCTCTTAAGAGGAAAATAATTTCACTTCTATGGTCATTTCACACACTTGATGTTTGAATGCACTATATCAGTTGGAGTTTAGAAGAGGCTGTTAGTATGGCAATGAGTAACTGGACAAGTATTGGAATGGCAAGGAGAAGTGCTATGGGATAGCTGATAACGCTCAAACTACTCTTCAAAACCAATTAAAAGAGTAAGGGTCGTCGTTAATAAAAATACACAACTAAGAGTCGGGGTCGAAACCCACAGAGAACAATTTGTCGGCAATTGAAGAAATAGAGAATGAATAGTTACAAGTTTGAATCTAAACACAAAAATTACAAAGCTTATCAAATAGAAGGTGATTTTGGTAACTAAACAAAGGTTTTAGGCCAAGACAATATCAAGCAAGGGGTATATGGGAATTGGGAAAATTTGGAATTCAATAAACACTCAATGATCCATTGAAGTTCAACACATGCTCATTTAATCATAGATAGGCTAGATCATCATAAATCAACCCTAATCTCCTTTCGGTCTCAAAGGGTTATATCATGATATCTCCTTTCGGTCTAAATTATGTCAATAACAAAGCAATCCAAGACCTTAGTATAAACCTCTAATTTTTAGCAAGTTTATCATTCATCAAAGTAGACTTAAATTATCTCCTTTCGCTCTCAAATTTAGGACTCAAAGCCAAAAATGATTATCAACCTAATGCTCCACTTCATGAATTCTCTTTCGAGCAACCCACAAAGATCGAAAGCTAAATTCAAGCGTGCACTCTTGAATCATGAATTCAGACATGAAAACTAGATTAAACCCATTTCATGAATTCAAGCATGGAAAAAGGAATTACAAAAGCAATAAATCAAATACCTAAATAGATTTGTCTATTTCTAGCACAAAATCCCCAATTTCATACACACAATTACACCCACAATTCTAGCAATGGAAATCAAGGAAGTAAAGAAGGGAAAATAGATTTTACCATCAAGAACACAATCTTCAAATCCAAAAGATGAATTGTGAGACAACTTGCTGATACGCTCAAATTACACCTTCCTAAAGAAGTATAAGCGATCGTTGTCAAATAAAGAACCCAACTTGTAGGTTGGGGTCGATCCCACGAGGAATATGGTTCAGACTTAAACTTAACTCACTATTATATTCGTTTAGTCAAACTATTTCCGAAAACAAGTAATTAAAAGGGGGGGGGGGATTTGTGTAAACAAGTAACTGATTGTTGATCAAGTAACAAGTGAGCATGATTCAAACTTTTGATTATCAATATGAGAGAGAAACTAGGGTATATGTGTTCCCCATAAGCTTTTAACGCGGTAATCCTAATAATAGTAATCCTTTCCTAGTGTTTTACATGTAAAGATGGTAAGATATGTATCCCTAAGTGATTGGTCCTCCAAATAGGGAATTTCACTACGCACCTTGGTCCGGCTACGAGTGTATACTTTACTAACCCTTACATTTACCTCAGATTAGACATCACATCAATGTATGGCTTAGTTTTCACCCTCGCACCAATTGACATTAGACTATTAGATAGCATCCACTAAATCTTTATTATTAATTCTTTTCTTATTAACTACTTCCTTGGTCCCGGCAAGTAGCAACAAGGTGAGTTCTAACGCGTGCACTCGTTAAAAAGACTTCTAAGCGAAATAATTAATAATACATGCATAAACACTATTCAAGAATTACTTAATTATTATTCATACGTTGTTAATTGCTCATGGTTCCCACAACCCTAGTTGTGGATTTAGCTACTCATGCTTGAAAGAACACAATTCATGTTTTGATAAAGAGAATTCATGAACTTACGATTAGAGTAGAAGAAACCCGAAATCTCCAATTGAATTTCAAAGTCAAAATCTTGTAAAACGAAATCCGGAAATCAAATTGCTAAAGTTGCAAGTTAATTCCACAAAATACCAAGAACTAAAAGTAAACTATATTGTCTAAGCCCCCAAAACGAGGTTTACATACCCTATTTATAGAAAAACATGTCCTAAACAAAAAGGAAACGAAATAAGGAAATAAACTTCTGGGACGCGGCTTCATTCGACGACTTCGACCTACGGTCCATAGGTACCTTCCGTAGCTCCATACTTAGACTCTTTTTCATCAGGTACTGGAACTTCAACTCCCAGAATCAATCGACGGATGTGCAGGATGGGCCGTAGGTCGAGCTACGGTCCGTCAGTTGCATCCGTGGTTCCACACTTGGTCAGAGTTCCCTGATGCTCCATCTACGCCACCCATCGACGGACCGTCGAAGGACCTACGGTCTATCGGTGACGTCCGTGGGTGGCTCCCTCTACAGATTTTCAACTGTCATCTCACTCTACCATGTCCAAGCCTATTTCCTGCAAATATAACACAAAAACATTAATTCTAACACAATATAGCTCTAGACACATACAACTTCTAAGTGAAATGTATCAAAAATACCGTAAAATCACAGTATATCAACACCCTCAACTTAAACTCGTGGTTTGTCCTCAAGCGACACACTAAACTCTAAACGACACTTGTGTAGAAGCAGACATCCAAACTTAAGCAATCACGTGACTTTCTATCTCGAATCCTTTATTTAGGGCAAACCTTTTCAATCATACTCAATCAAGCTAACTCATGCGGATCAAGATATGACATAGATCAACCAATAAACATCACAACATACACTTTTCACAATCACAAAGGTACTGGAAACTAGTGCCCTCACTTCAAACGAAATCCCTTTTTCACACAATAGATATGATTTTTGAGTTTCAAGATTCATTCAACACTCACGCTCAGAAGTGACTTCAAGTACAGTTAGTGCTAAATACCATAGGCTTGCCCTTATTTTTACTGCATAGACTCTCCAAACTAGTTACTAGGATCACTCTAGGAATTTCTTAGCTTGTAACGTAGGCTCAGGGTCAGGTAGGATATATTTGGGAACTTTTCAGTGACTTTCTTCCCTCCTTGACATTACATTGGCTTTTAACCTCTTCTCTCAACCAACTATTGACATCTTTTTATTTGCTTTTCTTTCCCTTGACTTTCTTCAACCCTGATGTGACCTTTGACTTTGTAGCTCATTTTTTTTATTTTTCTTCTTTTTCTTTTACTTCTTTATTTCTTTCAACACTTTTGTCATTCATCTTTTGAACAAAGTCATATCTTTTTCTATCTTTTTCTTTTCTTTTCCTCTTTTCAACCACAACTCTATTCATACCCTTTTTCTTTCAGTTTCCTTTTTTCAAAGCCACCCTCAACTTATGCTTTTTGCAAGGGTTGAGGTACACAATATCCAATGTCGGACCAGGGCCAAGATCAATGTAACTTTTTGAATTAGCCACCCTCAACTTAGGTTTTTGGCCTAAGTCAAGGTGCACATGTCCAAGGAGGGACCAGGGACAAGACAAATCATTTAAGGGAAGGTGAGTTAGGCGTTTACAAAAAAATGGTCTATTTTAGGCTCAAACATTTGAATCAAAGGGAACATTATTTCTTTTGGTTGGATCATTTTAGGCATTAGTGGACTTATCAGAACAAGGGCCTATGATCATTTCCTAGCTTCTAGCCTAGATTATCTTAGCTGGACCAACGGGGCAAGTTCTAGATTGGCACAATATTGTCTGAACATTCAAACTTTTCTCACTCACACTTGGCACATTGTTTCATTATCAGATTATCAGATTACCCAGTTCAAGTTTCAGCTTAAGTCATGAGGTCAAATCGGTTCTTTATAATGTCATATTAAGAGCCAACACATTCAACTCATCAAGCCTATAGATTCTAGCACATTTCACAATTTTTGAACGGGTATCAATTTCATGCTTTTTATGCCATCATGCTTTTATTTTTCTACTTATTTCTACATATACATTCCTAAACATGCCGGTTCAACAGAAATTAAAAACAGTCCTTTGGGGGAAAAGAACACAGGCAAGAAAACCCCAAAGGAGGATTAAGAGTTGGGTTACTCAGACTCCCCCTAACACTCCAATCCATTTACCCCACCCCCAACAAAATAAAGTGCAATTTCCCTCAATGCACAAAAAGCAACAAAAAAACATAGGGTGAAGGTGAAGCAAACCTTTGGCGCAAATGCGCCGAAGATACTCAAGAAGTGGGTGGGTTCGATTTCCCGAAGCCAGCATGATCAACACTAGGAACGCTATCAGTAGCGCTCCCATCAACTATCCTAGCACCCTCAGTAGTGCTCACACTGCCAGATGGGCCTATACCTACCTCACGGGCCCTATTCTATATCTAGCTAACAATCTTGGGTTGCCTCCCAAGCATCACTTGATTTAACACCACGGAACGACACAGACCCCTTGATTACTCAGACTTCATCAAGATTCCATGCCTCTATCACTGCATTGACACTCTTGGAATTTTCCATGTAGCTTTTTATCCTCCGGTGGTTGGCCTTAAACCTCGTCCCCTTCCTCTTCTAGACCTCGACCACTCCATGAGGGGACACTTGGGTCACTCTGAATGGTCCAGCCCACTTGGATTTGAATCTGTCAGGAAGCCTGCGCAACCTTGAGTTAAATAGCAACACCAAATCACCAGGAGCTAATTCACACGTTTCTATCTTTTGATCATGGCGCTTTTTCTCCTTGCACAAGGCTGCACCTACCTTCTCATTATTAAACTCTTTAGATTTGTGTCCTACAATGTGATTCACCACAGATACCGATATAAGGTCACTTTCTTGCTTTATAGACCGACAGACGTTAAAAGTCACCTCCTCCTTATTCAGTCGAAACTTCATCTGTCCTTTTTCCATATCGACTAAGGCAGCACAATAGGGAGGAATGGTCTCCCTAAGATGATGGGAACCTCAAAGTCAACTTCGCAATCAAGTATCATAAAGTCCGCCGGAAAAATGAACGATCCCACTTTCATAAGGACATCCTGAAGCACTCCAATGGGCTTCTTCACAGTTCTATCAGCCATAAGTAAACGCATCGCAGCTGGTTGTGGGGCTCCTAAACCCAACTTCTTATAGATCGATAATGACATCAAGCTAATGCTGTCCCCCAAATCACACAAAGCCTTCGCAAAGTGCATGTTACCGATGGTGCAAGGAATAGTGAAATCTCCGAGATCCTTTTTCTTTTGTACAAGTGACCTCATAGAAATAACACTACAATACTACAAACTCTCATCATTCTAAAAACTAACAACCCTCTTTTTGGTCACCAAGTCCTTTATGAATTTTGCATACCCAGGCATTTGCTCCAAGGCTTCTATCAACGGGACATTGATGGAAAGTTGTTTCAACATAGTGATGAACCTGAGGTATTTGCCTTCTTCAATCTTTTTCTTTAACCTCTGTGGGAAGGGAGGTGGAGGTCTAGGCATGGGAATAACTTTCTGGGTCAACTCAGCCTCCTTCTCTGCAGCATCTTTCATCTCTCCAGTAACCACTACCTCATCCACATCTTTTTCTACCACCTTTTCAACTTCAGACGGCATGGGGGGATCAATAGTCTATTTTTCTCTGCGAGTTGTGATTGCCATACAATACCCATCATTTTTATGATTCTGGATGGTGTTGCTAGGAAGTGTGCCAGGCTGACATAGATTCACAGTGGCGGACAACTGACTAATTCTGCTCAAGTTGCTTGATTGACACTGCATGGGGATCAAATTTTTGACCTATTCCAGACAAGTCAATTCACATCTCTTTAAAATTCTCGTCAGTTGCATCAAACCGCTTCATCATCTTTTGCATCATATCCTCAATGCGTGTCATACTATTACCAGAAGGAACATAGATCCCAACCTTTTCATTCCTGTTGCCATAGTTGTCCGGTTGTAATTGTTTTCACGATTGTAGTTTTCATAGTTCTGACCTTGGTTTCCTTGACCTTGGCGCCAATTATCCAAGTTGGAACCTTGGGCGTTGGCTCGGAAACCCTCCGTCTGATCATTCACCAAATATGCATCCTCCTCATAGTAACATTCATCAACTAGTGGTGGTGCAGTTCTAGTTAGATAGTTTACCGCATTCACTTTCTCTGCACCTCCGGTCACATTCTTTAGTACCAAACCCAATTTTGTTCTCATATGTGCCATCTCTTCCCGAATGTCATCATTGGCTTGGTTGGGTGCGGCTTGAACAGAGAACGTGGTCCTATTAGTGTTTGCCTTTCTACTACTCCAGGTTTGTTGTTTTGCGAAATCCACTCAAGCTTCTCAGATATCTCCTCTAAGGTGCACTCACAATACGATCCTCTAGCAATAGTATCAAGCACAACCCTTCCATTGTCATCCTGCCCTCTATAGAAATACTCTTTCAATGACTTATCATCAATGCAGTGATTTGGAACATTTCTGATGAACCCAGTGAACCTATCCCAAGAACTGCCGATCAAATCTCCTGGTAGTGCTGCGAAGTTGTTCAATTTATCCTTATGATTGAGCTTTTTGGACACCGAAAAGTACCTCGCTGTGAATACCTTATGCATCTGATCCCATGTGTAGATCGAATTGTTTGGTAACTCAAAAAACCATACCGCAGCATCACCGGTTAATGATAGTGGGAAGACCCTCAGACCTATAACATCCATATCTAACTCTGGTCGCCCCACACAAATTTTACACACACTGGAAAGTTTAGCCATATGCGCATAGGGATCCTTCGAAGCCAACCCAACAAACAACCCTCTCGCTGTAAGCATCTGTATTAAACTGCTAGTGACCATGAATGTGTGACCTGGAGGTAGCGGTGGAAGAACAATAGGACCATCTGAGGTGGTCGCATCATAATCAGCCCTGTAATGCTCACGAAACCTCGGTGCTGGTGGATTCTGAACCCTTTCTGTATTTCTGATTAGATTACCTCTACGAACCTGAGCGGGCACATTAATAACTCTTGGAGGCTGCAATTCCAGTCCATCTCTAAGATCCTCTCTGATTGGATTATTTTGGACCCCTTGATTATCCATTTTTCTCAAAGTTTTATTCAACTCTGGATCGTAGGGGGTCAGTGGTTCGCCTCGACTCCGTGTACTTGGCATACACTAGAGTAGAAACCTGTAGAAAATAAAAACAAAAACAAAACGTAAAATTAGGAAATACTTGACCAAAGTTCAATAATGTAGTTAAACTTAATCTAAAAGCCAAATTCTCCAGCAGCGGCGCCAAAATTTGATACACTCAAATTACAACTCCCTAAAGAAGTATAAGCGATCGTTGTCAAATAAAGAACCCAACTTGTAGGTTGGGGTCGATCCCACGAGGAATATGGTTCAGACTTAAACTTAACTCACTATTATATCCGTTTAGTCAAACTATTTCCGAAAACAAGTAATCAAAGGGGGTTTTTTGTGTCTCAACCCAAAAATTAAGAACAATATGAAATCTACTCTAAGTTAAAAAGATGAGTTTTTCTCTCTACAATATGTTGACTAAGTTCATGGATGTTGAATAATGTTCCTCCCTAATTCTTTTGCGTCAATTTGGATTCAATGCTAGAGAAATGCCATTTTTAACCTTGACCTACTGGGCGGACCTCGCAAAAGAGGACGGGAGTTTGCTTAAGCAAACATTGCAAAAGTGAAACTCCTATCGCTTAAGCGAACTCCGCCAATTTTGGCTAGTTCGCAAAAATGACGTGAAGACAAGAACTAAGAAAATTATGTTTCTAATCTTGTATTTCTTTTTCCATCTGTATTATTATGATTAAAGTCTTAAGAAGGATGAATATGTTGCATTTTTTTCTATGTTTATGTGTTTGTATTTTCTCTATATTAGACTTCTTTAATTTAATTTTCTAGATATTTATGATTATGAGACACACGTACAAAGCACATGCCCAAAAACTAGTATATACAAATACAACATAGCAGCCAACGGTTGAAAATAGTAAAAGTCTTAATGGCCATTAGTCATAAAGATAATCCATTCACTAGAATTAAATGGTAGAAAACGTTTAGCAACTGCCAATTTTTTTACCAACTTGAATATTGATTTATGAGCTAATTAAAAGGATATTAGAATGAATATAGATAATAATATGAAAATTTCTTTTTGAGATATTAGAACCATTTTTTCAAAAATCCCCTACATATCTCAAAAAGAATGTTAAAGAATAGAATGAAATAAGAAGTTTTGATGGATTGTCACATATGAGTACAATGCATCGAATCTGGTGTTCGTAGACTATGAACCAGACCTAGATAAAACAAGATATACACTTACAAAATAATTGGTGAAGTTTAGAACTTCTATGAACTAAAAATTCTTTTGTAATTTCAGCGTCTTATTCTATCACATCATACTTGCAGAATCTTTGTCGTTATCGTGGTTTTGCGCTAAGAGGTCATGTGTGTATCCTGGTATTCATGAGTGCTCTAGAAATTTGTCACAATTTCATGGAAGTGGCACCAATTCACACTCATATAGGTCTAATCATCAAGTGTATTCTGCAGAGCAATACACCACTTATAAAGGATATGAATTGGATTAAGAGTTTTAACTCAGCCTCACTTTGTCTTGCAGATTTTCGCACTATATGACACATCATAGGATGGACATAATTCCATAGTGCTTACTTGATCAAGTAATATCTTGTTATTACCCATATGAACCAAATTCGTGAAATCTTCAATCACATAGGTTGGGTTACCATCATTGTTGATCTTCTCAAATGACAAAAGTCTTACTCCCCTTGATGTTTTTTTAGTCAGTGAATTGATCAGATTCATCTTCGACTACACAATTTATTTATTTAAATAATTTAATCTCATAGTAGTTGTTTCTTCACATTTTGTCTCAAACACATATTTAATATTGTCATTGAAACAATTATTTTTTCACAACAACTATTATTGCTTGGCAACCACATATGGATTTTAAAATCCACAAACTCTCATTGTACCCCTCTAGTACAACAAAATATATAATATATTGGGTACTATACTTGTGGTATCTATCATGTTCACCAATGACTTCTTCCCAAAATAATGCAACACAAAGCAATATCATTTTCAACAAGAACATGAGGAATATAATTTTTTTTTTAAAACTCAATAAAATTATTCTCTAACATTGCATTCAATCACATCACAATTGATTACCACAAATATGTATACGCAATATTTATTAGCATACAATTAAAAATATTAGGTATTATTTTTCATACTTAGAATCATGTAGCACAACTTTAGCAACACACCTCTACACTTCCAAACATTTCACAATAGAGATATAACTTTTTCAATGTTCATATGGTTTTCAACTTTGTAAGTAACATAAAATTATATCAAAAGTTTGTTCTTTGTTTCTCAACAAAAATACTTTAGAATATTAAGATAAATTGTTAATTAATATGAAATAATATAATTTGTCACTTCTAATCCTTATTTATACTACTAGTCTCAAAATCAATAAGATTTAGTTGTAACAATTTAAATACTCTAAAACCACATGCTTAGTTTCAACACAAATTTTATTCTTAAAAAACACTACATCAACATTAAGCATTTTTTATCTCTATACCACCTTAAATACCAATTAAAAATTTCCTTTAACCCTATAGCAAATATCTCATGTATAAAATTTGAACACAAAATACAACAATCAATATTATATAAGTCAATCAATTAAACACAAATCTAGTAGTTAAAAATGCCTGAAAAATTAATATTATAATTAATATCTTGCATTTTCTTTATATAAAATAAATTAAGTAGACTATAAGTCTAACAGATCACAAATCAAATGAAGCAATCAAGTAAATATTAGCACTATTAATTTTATTTTAAAAGAAATTAGCCACAAATAAATCATGCTTAAAATACTCATGGGTCATAACAACATTTGTCTATACATTATCAAACTCAAATAAACATTCATTCAAACTTTTTCACAATTTCACAAGAATCAAACCACAAATATCATATACCACCTCAAATAATGTCAATATTTTTTTATATGTGAGTTTAATAAGAAGAACTTTTTCATTTAAGAACTTGAGTAGTTCTAGAATCACCAACATATAAAAATTATTCTTCTTCTTCAACTTGGGTGTAGAAAACAAAAAATTTAGTTTACACAAATGTGTTCAACTATGTCAAAGTCTAAGACGAAAACCTTCACATAGTAGCCACATGATTCACTTGACAAATGACCACCATAATTTATATCATCCGCTTACACAAAGTGATTCTTCTTAGCGGGATTATCGTTTCTCTGAATCATCTAATTCTACATTGAGGGGGTATTATGATTTAGTTCACCACACACTGTCACGATCCGACTTCCCGAATATTGATGGCACCTACCATAACCTACCAGTAGGTAAGTCAATCCGTACTCAGAATGACATGCAATGAGTACAAGGGTAGAACAAAATAGAAAATAACACTAAAAATAAGAAAAGATAGAAACAGAAGGAAAAAACAAAAACTATATACAATAGATACCCTCTCAAAACTGGAGGTCACGACTGTAGAGTTGTCTAACAACAGTAAATAGAAGTCTAAAAAATGGACCACAAAAATCCATCTCAAAGGCAAAAGACAAGCTAACATAT
Organism: Solanum etuberosum; assembly: GCA_029582245.1. Lineage (NCBI taxonomy): Eukaryota > Viridiplantae > Streptophyta > Magnoliopsida > Solanales > Solanaceae > Solanum > Solanum etuberosum. Next base: position 65,545 of record JAJONR010003763.1, read on the forward strand.
GTAGAGAAGGAGAAAGGTTGGTCTAGGACGCCAAGTGCTCACCCTCGTCTCCGATATCCACAAGCTGCAAAAGACGACACGAACGATCACCGTTGGTAGCTGGAACTAGGACCTGCATCACGAAAAGATGTAGAGTGTAGCATAAGTACCAAAGGTACTCAGTAGGCATCATAGGGCAACCGAGCAAGAAAGGTAAAGACAATCTGGAAAAAAAGAAATCTAGACACAAACAAAGTCACAACGGGAAAGAAAGAAAGCACAAGATCATACGGAAAGTAAATCTAAGTACAACTAAGCTAAACTTATCAAGATCCCATAAGCCCAGAAGGTACACTCGAGTGCAAATGTAAATAAAAACCTGAACGGGTCCCATAAGCCCGACAAGTACACAAAATAGCTAAGGCTATAGATATAAAATATCCAGTCCAAAGTCCAATAAGAATCAACTGGCCTCAAACCCTAAGGGGTCGTTTGGTTGGGAACTAGTTATCCCAGGATAAATAATCCTGGATTAGTTATCCTGGGATAACTTATCCCACAATGTATATGGGATAACATATCCCATCACTATGCTATAAATGGTGTGATAAGTTATCCCAAATATGTCAATCGAACAAGACGTCAAAATTTTATCCCAGGACTATTTTTTTATCCCAGGACTATTTATTTTTATCCCTCACACCAAACGACCCCTAAGTGATAGTATCCCAAAGAAGTTATGGCCTAAAACCGTAGAACAACAGTCTTAGGCTGAAAATAACGACCTCGAACCGTAAAGCATCACCCTTAGACTAGGGATAAAAGCCTCAAATTGTAGTACATCGGCCTCAAACTGGAAAAAATCATAGTGTCTAGTCAACTCCTAGCCCAACTAGCTTGAGTGGAAAAGGGCCTGACGACTCCGAAGAGGATTCCAATATCAATATTGTGTTATTGTGGAACGCCATCCACCCAAAGGTATCAACAGAAGGCTTCCAGACTAGTACAATTCAATGTCCAACCCTTGTGATAGCACAAACCCCAGTAACGCATCGGAGACGCAGAGATGGGGAGAGAGAGTAGAAGACCTAACAAGTTGTGAAAACGCCTAAACTAAGGTTTATACTACTAGACTCAAGTCTATTTTTCAAGTCTACAAAGACCTAGTTCATCCGAAACGCCGTCGGAAACATGACAAAACTACATGGGTGAAGAGTCTAAGGCATCACTAGCCTATCCTAGACTAAAGTTGAACATGCTTCAGAACACACATGATAATACAAGTAAATCACATAGCATGCTGCAACACACATACAACCCCCAACTAGCATGGTACTACCCTCAAAATGAAGCCGATCAATACTAAAATATGGTCTCTGGAATAAAAGTAGAAATAACTAAGTACATGCCCCCAATTCACACTAACCATCATGAATTTACACATTCATGCTCAATCTAAGAAGGAAAGGAAGTCGTAGCCTACCTGTAGAACGACCGTGCGTGCTCCAATTCACAAGGCCAAAGCTTTTCAATTACAGACAGCCTCTTGACACTGCCACACTATCAAAAATAGGATCATAACGTAAGTACGTTCGTAGATACACTACAACAATCCACGAAATAACAAATAAAAGAACCAGCAGCTTTCATGCCAAATTAACCTCAAACAGAGTGTCACCGACACAATCCAACCACTCCACCATGTAGCCCAAAAATTACGAGCGTGTGAGAGTTCGAATTACAAAAATTGGAGTTCGGACGAAGGAGAAATCGTAAAAGTAATAAATGAAGCCAAGACTGCCTAGCGACCAGCCTTAAATAGGCCACACGGCTGACCAGTGTGAACGCAGGGCGGCCGCTCTAACGCTCTTTCCAGCTACCGTCTGCGAATGTCCCTGACATCCACGAACGGGGCCATGGGTAGGTGGACCTAGGCATGCCTCAGCTGACAGCACAAGTGCTACTCCAAAACTTCGACGGGATGCCCCAAACTCGTTCGGAACCCTGTGCACACAAAAGAACTATGCTTCCCCCATCATAATCGACATTTCAGACTCAACACAACCATCTAAACTTTCATCCAAGGTCTTCTCGATGAAATGTTGGTCCCACACTGGATTTCCATTTTAAGCCATATCCATAAGGGGCCTCGGAATTAGCCCAAAAGCCTGAGGACCTAAACAAAGGGTTGTTCTGGCAGCGTGTGAGAGACGTTGTATCATCACGTAGCTCATAGTGATGGTTGTCGGTTAGAGAATCTCTCAAATAAGAGTAAAAAGTTTATTATTGTATTTTTATATACATTGAGTTATTATCTACTGTTTAAAAAACTTTATACATCTTGCATCTTTTATTGTTGCATTCATATTGAGTTGAGTTGAATATTCTTGAGTTGAGGTGAGTATGTCTTCCTTTCTATCAGTTCAAGCCTTATGCTATGTTGCAGAGTTCCCCTTGCATGCTAGTAAATTCAATGTACTGAAGTCATTTCGCTTGAATCATTTCATGATGCAGATACAGGTATTCAGGATCATCAACCGGTGCTCTGCTGATCTAGTCTCGTTCGAGCTAGTTTTGGTGAGCCTCCTTGCTTTCCGGAGGGCTTCACATTTATATTTTAGTTTTGTTAGGATGTCATTGGTCTTGTCCCGACTTCCATCGTAGTATGTTAGACGCTTCATGGACATTAGTCTTTTCCATTTCCATTGTTAATGTTTAAGACTTGAGTTGCCTTCTTTTGGCTAGTCGAATGTTTCCAGACATTTTTGAGTTCATTTATTTTTAAGAAAAATGAGTAAATCTTTAGTTTTTAGTTCATATATTGTTGAGTAAGTCTTCCGTTGAGTATTGAGCCATGCCAAGGGTTCGCTTGGGGACCAACAATGGTTCTCGAGTGCCGGCCATGTCCAGGGTGTAGGCTCAGGGTGTGACAAACTATGTACCAACATACACTACTAGAAAACTGTAAATTACTGGTGAATTTTATTTGGGGATTATTTCTGCAGAAATTTCCATTAATTTTCATGCGGAATTATGAAATTCCTAAATTCTAGATTGTTTTATGTGCGGAAAATATTTTCCCAAAATAATTGGTAAGTAAATTTGGCGCCATTTTTACAAAATTATTACCTGCGGAATTATTTAGGGCAAATAATTTGCAAGTATCATTTTCATAGGTAAATTTGCAAGTTGTAACACCTCGCTATTAGAAAGAGCTAGAATCAGAAACAACTATTTTTGGAAAGAGTAAACTTAGAAATTTTGGCAAGTTATGCTAAGTTTAAGTTTTGGGTCAACTTCAAACGACCATAACTTTTAGTACAGGATGAGTTAGGTGGGCTATACGATATCAAATGAAAGGTCTTGGAATCCTCTTTTTAACTCCACCAAGTTTGCTAAATTTCGATCTCTTCTGAGGGAGATATACCCGTTTGAAGTCGGGCTGTCTGGTTAAGGAAAGTTACCCGGATTTAAGAGGGGTATTTTGGTCTTTTCCTTACCCAATCAAGTTATTTCATTTTTAGTATTTAATGAGGGGTCTAAAATGATTTGGTTCAGTTTACGCAATCAAAATTAACGCCTAGGGTTTTGAGAATAGTTCAAGAAGAGGAGAAAAGGAGAAAAGCCAAGGAGTTCTTGTAGATTTCTTGTAGAATCGAAGGTCGTTTCGCCAAGGGTTGATCCCTAAAGAGGTATGTGAGTTCACATAGCGTTGGGTTTGTTCACCCATGCACCAATCATGATTAATTCAGCATAATTTTGTTCTTAAAAGTAAAGAATTTGAGTTCTTGATGAGTTTTGTTGAAGTTTCTTGTGAAATCTTGATTATTGAGGTTTTGATGAGTTCTTGAGATAATCGTATGAGTTTTAAGGTTATTTTTGAGTCGATTCTTGTACACTATGGTTGGGTATTCGAATCTAAGTGATTGGGGAAGAAACCATTCGATTCTAGACGAATTGGGATCGAAAAACGAGTATGGAAATTCGTTAGATTTTCTGGGAAAAGAAGTGGGGCGTCGCGCCACTTAGTGCACCACATCAGTGTCTGTAGGAAGGGCTCTGGGGTGCCACGCCACTCAGTGTACCCCAACTTAGGAACTGTAGTTCAAGGTCTGTCTCCCTGCGCCACTCAGTACGCCAGGGTCGTCAGGTCCTCTACCCTTTCCCACTTCTTTCTGTTTGAGTTCCCTCAAATCGTACCTATGTTTTCTAGTTGTTTTCTACACTCTAAGGTACGTCTAAACATCGAGATATCATCTATAACATGATATCATAACCGTTGAATCCATAATTCAAATTCAAGGTAGAGCTAAGAGTCAAGTCTAGAGAGAGTTCTTAGAGTCTTTTCAAAAGTCTTTTACAATTGTTGTAAACTTGTTTTAAGACTTAAGCATTGAGTTTGAGTAAGAGTAAAGCCAAGTTCATTTTCTTTAAAATTTTATGTGGGAACTTAGTATTCCCAAAGAGTAAATGTTTTCACATTTAAGATGATAGGAAACACCGATTTCAAAATGAGTTTTCTTGAGTAGTTCTGAGTACCATCTCTTTTAAGAGAAAGATTTTGAGTAATAATATCAAATCCCAAAATGAGTTATGTTTTTAAACATATGAGCTGAGTATATTTTTGGGAGTAGTATTGAGGACCGATATGGGGACGAGTTAAGATAACCCAAGTCTCCATAAACCATGTAGTCAACGTGGGTAGAAAGGGTCATACTTTTTAGATGATTCCTTAATGATTTTAAGCATAGCTTAGTGGATCCACTTAGTTGAGACGTTTTATATCCCGGCAAGGTATAGGACAATTCTGGTAGCGTGGGCGAGATGTTGTATCATCACATAGCTCATAGTGATGGTTGTCGGTTAGAGAATCTCCCAAACAGAGTTTATCTTTGTATTTTTATATAAAACTAAGATATTATTGTATTTTCCAATACTTCGAGATGTTATCTACTGTTTGAAATACTTTATATAAACTGCATCTTTATTGTGTTTTATTTCTGCATTGAGTTGAATATCCCTGAGTTGAGTTGAGATGAGGTAAGTGTGTTCTTTCACATTTCAATTCAAGCTTATGTCCTGTTTATATTTCCCCTCACATACTCGTACATTCAATGTACTGACGCCATTTATCCTGCATTATTTTATAATACAGATACAGGTAACCAAGATCAGCATCCAACACTTCGTGGATCCAGTTGAGCTTCAGAGTCATTGGTGAGCCTCCTTGCTTTCCGGAAGACCCCTTTTATTGTGCTTGTCATTTCAGTTTGTTAGGATGATCGGGGCCTTGTCCCGACATCCCTCATAGTATTAGAGGCTTCAGATATAGATAGTTATAGTTCATGAGTTTTGTTCATTTCAGTTGTTTTGTTATAAGACTCGAGTTGCCTCATTGGCCAGTTGAATGTTTCCTTTACAACATTCTAAGTTTATTACATAACTTTATCTTTGAGTTCTTTTATATGTTGAGTAAAATATTCCGCTAAGTAGTAAGCCAGACCAAGGGTTTGCTTGGGACCAGCAATGGTTCTCGAGTGCCAGTCCCACCCAGGGTGTAAGCTCAGGGCGTGACAAACTTGGTATCAGAGCACAGAGTTCAAGAGTCCTAGGGTGTCTATGAAGCCGTGTCTGTAGAATCCTAGTTATCGGTGTGAAGCGCGCCACATCTATAATTAGGAGGCTGCAACATTTAGGAACTATCTCACTTCTTTTATACTCATTTCGTACGATAGAGTTCATCTCTATACAGTTTCCTTCTAACACGTTCTTGCACGTATATTTCAGATCATGCCTCCAGGAAGAGCTGTCCGAGGTTGTCCTGCTAGGAGGAATGTCGAGGAACAAGGGGTACATGATGCACCAGAAGTGCAACCCCAAGGAGAGGTCACTAATGACGAGTTTCGTGAAGCCATCCGGATATTGAGCCAAGTTGTGACCAACCAAGATGGCCAACAAAGAGAGAATCGACAGGAAGTGGTTGATACTTCTAGGATCTGTGAGTTCTTAAGGATGAATCCTCCAAGCGTCACTTGTTCAAGTGTCACTGAGGATCCGTAAAACTTTGTGGAAGAGTTACAGAAAGTGTTTGAGGTTATGCATGTTGCTTATGTTGAGCGAGTGGAACTAGCTACATACCAACTGAAGGGTGTTGCTAGAATCTAGTTTGACCAATGGAAGAAAGGTAGAGCTGAGGGTGCACCGATTGTGAGTTGGCCTATGTTCGAGAGTGCCTTTATGGGGAGTTTCTTTCCCCATGAGCTAAGAGAGGCAAAGGTAAGAGAATTCCTCACTCTTAAGCAGGAATCTATGAGTGTGCATGAGTATAGCCTTAAGTTCACCCAACTTTCCTGTTATGCTCCGGAGATGGTTGCTGATATGAGGAGTAGGATGAGTCAGTTTGTTGCTAGGTTGTCTCGTCTGTCAAGTAAGTAAGGCACGACAGCTATGCTAATAGGGTACATGGACATAGCAAGCCTTATGATCCATATGCAGCAGGTTGATGAAGATAAGTTGAGGGATAGAGAAGAGTTTCGGAACAAGAAAGCTAAGACAGGGAATGAGTCCGGACAGTAGAAGAGTAATGCAAACCAGTCATCTTTCCGACATAAGCAAAAGGGAGCTGATCCTTCATCTGCTAGTGCACCTGCACCAAGAAACAAAGATGAGTTCAATAACCAGAATTCACAAAATTTCTGATCTAGACCTGCTCAGTCCCAAGGTAGTGTGGCACAAGGAGGAAATTGGACTCCTTCATGTGCTAAGTGTGGTAGGAACCACCCAGGAACGTGTCACGATGGCTCCATTGATTGCTTCAAGTGTGGTCAAGAGGGTCACTTCATGAAAGAGTGCCCTAAGAAAAGGCAGGGCGGTGGAAATAGGGGCAATAGAGCTCAATCTTCTTCAGTTGCTCTACCAGACAGAGCTGCACCTAGAGGAGCTACTTCAGGGACCACCGGAGGGGAAAACCATCTGTACACTATCACTAGTCGGCAAGAGAAAGAGAATTCTCCAAGAAAATGAACTCGGCTCTACTCTTTCTCAATCTCAATGCTTAAGTCTTAAAATAAGTTTAAAAGATTTGTAAAAGACTTCTTAAAATGACTCGAAGAACTCTCAAGACTTGACTCTTAACTCTACCTTGAATTTGATTTATGAATTCAAGGTTGTGATTTGTGATAGGAAAGATATCGTGATGATTAGGAGTGTTTTTAGATAGTTAAACATGAGAAACGATCAAGAAATCACTATCTGGGAGCAAGTTCGCGATGCGGAGATGCATTTTAATATTTGGTCGCGAAATAAATTTTGAGGCAGAGGGGTCCGTGGCCTCTCCGTGACGCAGAGAGAAAAGTTCCATTTCTGAAGAACAGGTCTGTGACGCTAACCAGGTACCTAGTTTCTGCCCGACTTTTTCCTTCTTCGTTCTCACCTCAATTTTCCTAAACTCGATTCTTTTTCTCAATTTCTCTTTAGATTCAAATACCCAGTACATGTATAGCAGAATATACTCATAAACGACTCTAAAATCGACACGAATTCCTCAAAAACTCAACAATCCCATCATAACTCAAGAACAAAAGTAAATTTCAAGAACACAATTCAAGATCATCAAACTTTCAAATTTTTAAAATGAATTTCGCTTAAACAAACATGATTGGCACATGGGTGAACGAACCCAACGCTATGAAAGTCTCACATACCTCTTTAGGGATCAACCCTTGACGAAACGACTTTGATTCCGCAAGAAATCTCCTAGAACCCCTTGACTTTTCTCCTCTTTTCTCTTCTCTCATAGCCGTAGTGTAATTCTTAATTGCGTAAACTGAACTAACTCAGTTTAGACCCCAAATAACTTACTAAAAATGAAATAATTTAATTTGGTAATGAAAAGACCAAAATACACCTCTAAAATCCGTTTGACTTTCCTTATACGGATAGCCCGACTTCAAACGAGCATATATCCCTCATACAAACTCGAAAATTAGCAAACTCGGTGGCCTTGGAAAGATAATTCAAAGACCTTTCATTTGATATCCTGTAGCCCACCTAACTCATCATGTACTAGGAGTTATGGTCGTTTGAAGTTGACCCAAAACTCATACTTAACATACTTGCCAAATTTCAGATTTTCATTCTTTCCAAAAATGGTTCTTTCTAATTTTAGCTCTTTCAAATAGCGGGGTGTTACAAAACCCAACTCCATTTGCACACCCCTAGGATAGTGGTTTTAACCAATCATATTAAGAGTACAAGAAAGTATACCAAAAACATTTTCCGCCATCAGATTGATGATTTTCAATTTCAATTAAAGAGATCTACTTCAAAAATCCTAAAATTATGAGTTACAAGCTTGTTTCTCTCACTACAAAATAGAAGTTTTCTATTGTACTCTTTCAGAAAAGTTTCAGATCCTATTCTATGAGACAAAAATATATATTTTCTCTCCTTTAGGCTATTCATTGTTCCCAAAAAATTATCAAAAATTCATCAAATTTCTTAGTTGACAATGTTTGTCGTTCTCGTCGACTTGTTCTTCTTCTCGCCTTTCTTGATTTCAGGCTTCAAGTGTTTGAACCACCATAGGTGAGCACGATGGAGTTCACCGTTCATATTTGGCGAGTCGCCAATTATCATCCAATCTCGCCTTTTGGCCTTAAACTTGGATTAAATGTACTGTAACTTTCGGCAAACACTTGTTAGTTTACTGATTGATTTCGGCGAGTCGCTGTTTAGCTCTTCTTCTCACTGACCTATCTTGAGCATTTGAGTCAAGGACTCTGTCATTTTTGACGAGATCTAGCAAATTCAGTGATTCGCCGAGTGCCTTTTGGCGAGCATCGATGTCACGATTTTACTCCTTTTTTAGTTTTTTAGACTCTTTTTGTGTGATTCATCATTGCCTTGTCCTTGAGACTTCATAGCTACAAAAAATAATAAATCATTGGATATGAACTTAAAAAGGCATTAAGGACACTAATTTTTGAAATAAAAAGGCCTCAAATGAGTTAAATATTTGACTCGTCACATCCTTTGAAGCTCGTGGATAGATGGAATGACAATGTTCTTTTTTCTACAATATTGTTGGAATATCCTCTTCCCGCATAGTGAAACATTTTTTTCAATCTCTAATATCTCTTATCCTCTTGTAATCAAATACTAATTACTTTATTTCCAAAATGAAGAATATATATGAAAACATAAGAAGTGCACATGTAAATAGTATATTGCAAATTGTAATAAAATAAAGACCCCAACTTATAAATTGAATTGGCTTGGTTTATGATTAATGATTCAATTTTAATTTAATGTACGAATAAATTGAATTGACTTCCTATTTATTACATAATAGAGGCTACTATGTAAGAAACTTACACGTTGACAACTTAATTGTAATCTTATCCAATTGCATGTTATTTAATTGTAAGCTTATCCAATTGCAATCTTAACAAATTGCAAGCTTATTCAATTACAAGGTTACCATATTGCATGCTTATCCAATTACATTTTTATTGAATAAGTAGTTCATTTAAAATAAATGAAAAGACTTTGTAATGACCTGATTTCGTCGTGAGGGAAAAACCAATGGGGAAAGAATTGGGGTCAGAATTTTTTTTGGTAGTAACTTGAAATTTCCTAACCTAGTCCAGATTTGGATGAAATCGGAATCAGTAAGGTCTAGGGAAATCTGGTAATGAATGAGGGATCTAATTATGAATTTGATCACATGAGTAGATAACTAAGACGTTAAGGAACCCGTACGACTTTACGGAATCAAATTCGGGCGAGTAGAACTCCTGAAACTGATCTTAGCGTGAATGGGTAATTTTTGAGTGTCATGGGTTAAAGGTATGTTGTGAAATGGGGGTTTGAAATTCTTTAATCAACTCTCTGTCTCCGTGCAAGCCTCTAAGGCGGGATTATTCCCGCTAGGGCAGGGCCACTGTAGCTGTCACGCCCCGAGCTACACCCAGGATGCGGACATGGAACCTAGGATCACGAGTGACCCCAAGCTAACCCTGCTGGCATAACATAAGCATACTTAAAGAGAACTGAATCAATAAACACTGTGCGGAAGCTAATCAGAAGATAAATCGAAAATGATGGGGAATACCCATACTACATCAGAATATATAAATGCGGAGAGTTTAATAACAACTGAAAAGTCAAACTCAAATACTAAAGCTGATTCTAACTATGTCTAAAATAAAGCCTCTAACTGACTAGAAATGATGGGACATGCCCCAGCTAAATCTAGCAAAAACTAAAACTAAGACTAAAAGCAAAAGGAACCATGTATGTCGTCCTCGGAGAATGAGGACTCACCACTAATACTGCTGAGTTGAAGATCGGGAACCGATCTATGCATGATCTGGAAGCTGAGAACCTGAACCTACATCACGAGAAGATGTAGCGCAGAGTATGCGTCAGTACTTGAAAGGTACTGAGCATGCAGGATAGAGTAAACCTGAAAAATAATCATAACTGAACAAAGCAATAAGAGCAATGATATAATCTGAACTAAATGTAAATACTGAGATATACTGAATACTGAACTAACTGAATGCAATGACCAAGTACATGATATGCTGAGTCTGAATACTGAACTGTAATTGATAACCTGGTCAATGCACTAGAATCTGACTGTACTGTG
>JAJONR010003764.1:0-85521 GCA_029582245.1 Solanum etuberosum
ATATATTTGGCGTAAAAATCCACAAAAAAAGCGACGGACTAAGAGATGCCGTCCGTCGCTTTTCTGTCCGTCGTTTTGTAGCAGTTTTTAGTAGTGTTTGTTCATCAATTCAAGATTCCAGATTTTATCTACCCTAATTGTAAGTTCATGATTTATTCTATTAATTATATTATGAATTGTGATCACCCAAGCATGAGTAGCTAAATCCACAACTAGGGTTGTGGGAACCATGAGTAATTAACAAAGTAGACCTAATAATTAAGTAAGTCTTAAATAGTGTTTATGCATGTAATGTTGGTCTCTTCGTTTTGAAAGCTTTTTAACGGTGCACAACGTTAGAACTTTTCCTTATTCCTACTTTCCCGACCAAGGAAGTAATAAATGGAAAATGAGATTAAACAACAGAGATTTAGCCTTGATAATCATCTATCTAATAGCCTTACCCAAATATGTGAGGGCTAATCTGGGATCAAGGGTAAGGGTTAGTAAAGCATACACCCATAGACCGACCAAGTTGCATTGTGAAATTCCCTACTTGGATGAAAAATCACCTAGGAGATACCTAACTTACCGACTCTGCATGACAACACTAGATAATGGTTACTATTATAAGATTTATTGCGTTAAGAACTTGTGGGGAACACATATGCCCTAGTTTTATCTTATATTGATCTTACAAACTACGAATCCTGTCTACTTGGTTATTTGTTACTAAAAGAAATCAATCATTATTTTGTGTTACAAAACCCCTTTTTTACAGAAATAATGTGACTTAAAGTACAATCAACAATAAATTAGCCTAAGTCTAAACCATATTCCTCGGAGATCGATCCTAACCTTTGTTAGGTTCTTTATTTGACAAAGACCGCTTATACTTCTTTAGGGAAGTGTAATTTTGGCATATCAAGGGCAACAAGGGTGAGGGACTTCACTGGAATGAATCTCCCAGAGTTCTTCGGTTCCAAAGTTGAGGAAGATCCCCAAGAGTTTGTCAAGGAAATCCACAAGAAAGTGGAGATTATGGGAGTTACACTGGTGGAAAAGGAGGACTTGGCCACTTATCAACTTAAGGGTGTGGCTCAAGTGTGGTTCAATTAATGGAAGGAGGAGAGGATAATTGATGTGGTTCCTATGATTGGGAGAAACTCAAAGAGGTTTTTCTTGATGGATTCTGTCCTCTTGAGATGAGGAAAGCGAAAGTGTTTGAGTTCACCAATCTTCGACAATGGAAGATGAGCGTGAAAGAGTATGCATTGAAGTTTACTCAATTGTCAAAGTATGCTCCTACTATGGTTGCCGACTCTAGGGCAAGGATGAGTAAGTTTGTATCTGGTGTTTGAAAAATGGTGGTCAAAGAGTGCCAATCCGCCTTGCTAATCAACGAGATGGATATCTCACGTTTGATGATTCATGCCCAACAAATAGAGGAGGAAAAGCTCAAGGAGAAGGATAGAGAGTAAAAGAGGGCAAGAATGGGTGATGGTGACTTCTCTCACTCAAGTCTGGTGGACATGGACGTTCTCAGTTTTGCCAAAAGTTCTCTGATCAAAATTCTTAAAATGTTCCGACTCCAAAGTTCAACAAGGATCGGGTGTCTAACCCTAAGACTCAAGGAGTTGACTCTAGTTGATCTGCGGTTCTCGCTTCCCAAAAGTGTGGCAATAGTCACTCGGGGAAATGCTTAGCCTGTACAAACATTTATTATGGTTGTGGCAAGAGTGGTCACAAGGCATGGGATTGTCCTTTGCAAGCTAGCAGGAGTAAGGATGGTCATCAGGTTCATCCTAATGGTTCTAGTTTGGGTGGTGCTTCTCGTCAGAACAAGTTTTATGCTCTTACGACTCGACATGATCATGAGGGTTCTCCGGATGTTGTGACTAGTATGTTGAAAGTCGTTCATCTTGATGTATATGCTTTGCTTGATCCAGGTGCTACATTATCTTTTGTGACTCCTTATGTGGCTATGAGATTTGATGTTAGTCCTGAAATTTTCTTAGAACCTTTTTTAAGTCTCTCCACCTGTTGGTGACTCCGTTGTTGCTAAATGATTTTATCGAAATTCCCCCATTTCAGTTTCTGATAGAGTCACTCATGTTGATCATATAGAGCTTGATATGTAAGATTTAGATATTATTCTTTGGATGGATTGACTTTAATAATTTTATGCTTCCTTAGATTGTAGGACCCAAATGGTCACATTCTGGGTTCCAAACGAACATATTGTAAAATGGAAAGGGGAAAATTCAGTGTCTGACGGTTCATTCAATATTACCTAAAATCTAGGATAATGATTTCTAAAGGTTGTATCTATCATATTGTTCAGGTTAGGGATACGAGTTCCAAAACCCCTACTCTTGATTCAAATCTGATTGTTAATGAGTTCTTGGAAGTATTTCCTGATGATCTTCCTAGTACTTGTTTCGAATGGCAAATAGACTTTGATATTGACCTTCTCACATATATACAACCTATCTCTATTCCTCTTTACCGTATTGCTCCGACAGAAATTAAGATGTTAAATGATCAGTTGAAGGATTTGTTGGATAAGGGTTTTATTAGACTGAGTATCTCAACATGGGGTGCTCTAGTGTTGTTTGTTTGAAAGAAGGATGGCTCACTCCAAATGTATATCAACTATCGACAATTGAACAAGGTCACAATAAAGAATAAGTATCCTATTCCAAGGATTGATGACTTGTTTGATCAACTCCAAGGTGCAAGTTTCTTTTCGAAGATTGATCTTTGATCAGGGTATCATCAATTGAGAGTAAAATAAAGAGACATTTCGAAGACGACTTTTCAAACTCGTATGGTCACTATGAGTTTTTTGTGATGTCATTTGGTTTGACCAATGCTCCTTAGACTTTCATGAACCTTATGAATAGAGTATCCAACAATATCTTGACTTGTTCGTGATTGTGCTTATTGATAATATATTGATTTACTAAGAGAGCGAGGATGAACATGTTGAACATTTAACGATTGTGTTACATATTCTGAAGGATCAATAATTGTTTGCTAAGTTTAGTGAATGTGAGTTTTTATTGAGGTCAGTTGCTTTCCTTGACCATATTGCCTTCGGTGATGGTATACAAGTTGATCCTAAGAAACCCGAGACGGTTAAGAATTGGCCTAGACCTCTATCCACTTCAAATATACAAAATTTCTTGGGTTTGGCCGGTTACTATAGAAGGTTTGTGGAAGGATTTTCTCCTATTCTTTTGCCTTTGACGACGTTGACTCAAAAGAAGGTAAAATTATAATGTTTAGAAGCTTGTGAGAAAAGTTTTCAAGAGTTGAAAGATACAGTGTAATGACCCAAAGTGGCCCTCAACAAGCCAATTAACATAAGGATGACGTAAAATAAATACAACAAGAGAGAGAGAGAGAGTAAGCAACATAAGTCTCATATCTTAAAAGAAATCTAAACATAAGTGTGGAATACTAAACTGTGTTTGACATAGCCTTTCTAGTATCATAATAGTGGTAGAGACGTAACCCATACACCACATAGAAGTCTGAAACGAAAAGACCATAAAAGCAAATAAAGAACTAAAGCATCAATCATTTTTTCCTCGGAGCATGATGACTCACTAGTCCAATGTGCTAGTAGAACAATCAAAGATAGCCACGAGCGGGGGGAGGCGCATCGAACCCTATATTATGAGACAATATTGGCACAAATATGCATTAGTATGATAAATGTACCAAGTATGGGGAAATTCATAAAAACACAGGCATAAAAATGATAATATAAGAAACCTTAAACATGATATGCATGACCAAGTAAAACGTAATAAGAGCCTTTAAAAGAAACCATGAATCATAAACAATGTCAATGCATGCTTAAAAACATAAGGAAAACTTCCATAAAACCTTTGAAGAAAACATAGTTCATTTGTGGGATATTTACCGTGAACAAAAAATAAGATCATGTGAGCTATAACATGGAATCCGGCATGACCCTCACACATAAAAGAGGAGTCTACTTGCCAAGGTAGAACTCTGTCACATTAATTCATTGCCAAAGTGGATCCACTAGCTTAGGTCATTTAATACAATCCTAAGGGGGCACGTAATTAGGGACAAGGAGATTGCTTCTAGAGACCCAACCTTTGCTAATGGGAGAGCTTCCATCTCAAAGTCCTATCACTGCTAAGTAAATCCACACAAAAAAAACATAATCCTTTTTCATAATAAAAATACTTGGAAAGGCACAATTAAGACTACCAATCCAATCATAAATTCATATTAGATTAGCTCCTTTCAAATCATGATTTCATAAATGTCTTCATAATATAAAATTACCTTTCTAAGAATCTAAATCATGATTTCATGCGTATGTGAGGAAAACATTCACAATTTATTGATACTTATCTTAAAAATATCCATAGTTTATAAATCATCATTTTCATAAAACATGCATCATCTTTTCTACCCAAATTCGTGAAAAATCTTCAATAACGTATGGTAGTCTTTGATCCATGGATAGTTTTCATCCATGGAGTCCCTCCAAAGTCAATTTCAAACTTTTAACTTTTCCCAAAAAGCTAGGGTTTTACTCCCAGTCATAGATTTACTTCAAAAACATTTCTAATGGTTTAATTGCTTTATATTATGATCAAATTAAATCATAATTCATAAGTTCATAGTCATAATCAAGTATGAAGCATGGGTCCATATGAAATCATTTGAAAAACATATAATTGTATCAAATCATGCATCATAAGATTGAATATCAATAATTGAATCATAATAAATAGGACCCATGAAACCCTAAGAGAATTGGGTGAAATTGAATTGTAGATTTTGAGTTTCTATTGGAACCCAATGGATGAAAGGGATGCATTGGTGAATTCCCACATACCTTGATAATCAAATCCCTAAGAATGCAAGGAGAATTACACCTTAAAGCTTGAAACCCTAACTTCCACCTTGAGATCTCTTGGGAGAATTAAGAGAAGAAAACTTGAGGGATTTGGGGAAAGTTAGTGAATGTGAGAATTTAGGCTTAGTTGAAAGGGTAAAATGGTTATATAGGTAGTTATAGGGCCAAAACGATGTAGTTTAGGGATTAGTTGGGTAGGAAAATACCAAAACACCCTTAATTAAAATATGAAGGGGGACACTATGACTTTGACCTACGGTCCGTAGAAACTTCTATGGACCATCCTGGTCAGTCGTAGAATCATTTACTTGGAACTATATCCTGGGCAACTTCAACAAAACCTTTCTACGACTCGTTGTTCTTTCTACGGCTGGTTGGGCCAATGCGTAGATCCTAAGTTTATGTCCAAAATTTCACTAAGTCTAGATCACTTCTACGGATCCCACCTAGTACCTTTAGACCACATCACAACCGGTCAAAATCCTTTCGTAGACTTGAGGTCTCAAATTAATTTTCTGAATCACCCTACAGGCACTTCGTACGGCCCGTAGACCACTCTACGATTCGTCCTACTCATCCGTAGGTGAATTTACTAGGAGTTGACATTTTTTCAAAACTCAACTTAATTCCTACGACTGCCCTTCTATGGTCCGCTAGAATTCCTACTTCCCGTAGATGGCTTCTGTAGGACACTGCCTAGTGCCAAAATTGCACCTTTTCCTTTTTAACTCAACTTCCAATTTCTGTGGTGTTACAATATCTCCCCCTTGGGAACATTTATCCTCGAATGAGACTCAACCTAGCATGAATAGAGTATGAAGAGAAACTGACAGCCCAACATGAATGCAAATCTCATCATAATGCACATTAATAAGGAGAAATCACTCCAAGCTAAATCATAACATCAAAATTAAGTTTTTCATGAACATGCATGCATATGGAAACATGAGAATGACTAAAAGGTATGAATCCAAAAGAATTAACCATGAGGAACTAATAATTCAAGATAGAATAGGAGCGAAGGGAAAGAGATATGGATACTTGGACATCATATCGGCTTCAAATTCCTAAGTAGCACCCTCAACTAATTGATTCCTCCAAAGAACTTTTATGGAAGCAACTTCCTTATTTCTCAACTTCCAAACTTACCAGGCTAAAATCTCTACCAGAACCTCTTCATACGAATGACTTTCCTTAACTCTAAAACTTTCCAATGCACTATTGACGTCGTATCTCCAACATAATTTTTCAATAAGGAGACATGAAATACCAGATGTACTGATGCTAAGTTGGTAGGTAACTCTAATTTATAAGAAACTTTCCCAATACGCCTCAAAATCTAATATGCGCCAACACTACAGGGACTAAGCACCCACATAACATGAACTAAGATTCCTTTTCATTTCGAATCTCAACACACCCTTTATAGGTGAGATTTTTCAGGCAAACCCAATCATCAACATCAAATTCAAGCTCTCTTTTTCTAACATCAACATTAGACTTTTGTTGACTTTGAGCCGTTTTTAATATTTTTCGAATGAGTCAAACCTTTTCCATAGCCTCATTCACCCACTCGAGCCCTATAAAAGTGACCTCACAAACTTCAAACCAACCAATAGGAGACCTACATCTCCTACCATAAAGAGCCTCAAATGGAGCAATTTGGATACTCGAGTGATAGCTATTATTATAAGAAAACTCTATCAATGGCAAATGATCATCCCAATTACCCTTGAAGTCAATCACACAAGATCTCAACATATTTTCCAAAGTCTGAATAGTACGCTCGGCTTGCCCATCGATTGTGGATGAAAAGTAATGCTAAGCTTCACTTGGGTACTAAGACCTTTCAAAAATGACCTCCAAAACTGAGATTTGAAATGAGTACCGTGATCAGAGATAATTGATAAGGGCACTCCATGCAACCTTACCATATTTGAATATAAATCTTGGCATACTCTTCGGCTAAAAATGAAGTATTTACGAGAAGAAAGTTACTCGACTTTGTCATTCTGTCCACAATGACCCAAAATTAAATAAAACTAACGATGAGTATGAGGTAAATCCGTAATGAAGTTCATATTTAAACCTTCCCACTTCCAAGTAGGAATATAGATATCTTGAACCAAACCACCGGGTTTGTGATGGTTAACTTTCAATTGTTGACAATTATGACACTTTGCTATAGATTCCGCAATATCCTTCTTCATTCCATTCCACCAATAGACTTCCCACAGTCATGGTACATCTTTATGGCTCTCGGGTATAGAATATCAAGAAATGTGAGCTTCCATCAAAATCTGATTTCTCAACTCATCAACATTCGGAACACATAACCGACCTTGGTAATGAAGGACACCATTTTCCCCTTGGGAGAAAGACTCAATGGCTTTTTTGGAAATAAAACTCTTCTAATCAAACAAAATTGGGTTGAGATCTTGCTTAGTTTTCACATTCAATACAAGAGACGATTCTGAACTTTTCTGAACAATCGCACCACCCTCACTAGAATCAACCAAGAAAACACCTAGTCGGTTCAATATATAAACGTCATAAACTATCTCCTTCTTACCATCCTCAACATGAGCAACACATCCCATCGATAGCCGACTAAGTGCATTTGCCACCACGTTCACTTTACTCGAATGATAAAGAACACTCATGTCGTAATATTTTAATAACTCAAGCCACCTTATTTGGTGAAGATTTAAGTCCTTTTGGGTGAGCACATACTACAAGTTCTTGTGGTCGGTAAACAGAACTATATGAACACCATATAGGTAATGCCTCCAAATCTTTAGAGAAAACACTACCACCGCTAACTCTAAATCATGTGTCGAATAATTCTTTTCATGCACCTTCAATTTCCTTGAAGCATAAGCAATGACTTTTCCATGTTTTATTCAAACACAACCAAGACCAATCTGTGAGGCATCACAGTATACCACAAAACCATATGATCCTTCCCGTAACGTCAATATAGGGGCTGTAGTAAGTTTATCCTTTAACTCTTGGAAACTCTTCTCACAAGCATCCGAACTTAGAAATTTAACCTTTTTATGGCCAATGACGTCAGAGGCGAAGCAATAGAGGAAAATCATTCCATAAACCTTCAATAGTAACTGGCCAAACCTAAGAAACTCTGAATATCTAAAGAGGATAAAGGTCTAGGAAAATTCTTAACCGCCTCTATCATCTTAGGATTAACTTAAATACATTCACTGGAGACAATATGGCCAAGGAAAGAAACAGACCCCAACCAAAACTTCCATTTGCTAAACTTAGCATATAATTCCCGATCCTTGAGAATTTTCACCACAGTTTTTAAATTCTCAACATGCTCATCCTCACTCCAAGAGTAAATCAAAATATTACCGATAAACACAGTTACAAACATGTCAAGATATTTCTTGAAAACCCTATTCATCAAGTCCATAAATGTTTCCAAGGAATTACTTAAATCAAAAGACATTACCAAAAACTCATAATGACCATACCGAGTTCAAAAAACCATCTTTGGAATTCCATCTTCCTTTACCCTCAATTGGTGTTAAACCGACTAAAGGTCAATCTTAGATAAGAAACTCACACCTTGGAGTTGATCAAACAAATCATAAATCCTTGGAATTAGATACTTATTTTTATGGTAGCCTTATTCAATTGTGAAGGGAACCATCTTTCTTTTGAATAAACAGTACCAGAGCATCACATAGAAAGATGCTTAGTCTAATAAAACCCTTATCCAACAAGTATTTCAATTTATCCTTTAATTCTTTAAGTTCTGTCAAGACCATATGATAAGGAGAAATAGAGATAGGTCGTGTATTTGGAAGACGGTCAATGCTGAAGTCTATTTCACTTTAGGGAAAAACACAATAAGCTCAATAAGAGTGTATACAACAGTACTCAAAGAGAGTTAACATGCAAGCGCCATGGCAAGACTACTCTCAATAGCATGTTACCCTAAATCATGATCAAAATGCTTCAAATGATGACTAACTAGTCTTAACACAAGCTCAAGCTCACTTTAGCTTCTTTTCTAATGCAAGAAGATGTTTCAACAAATGCATTCAACTGCCCTCACTTCAAGAGCGATTCCATGCTCTCACAAAGAAAATTAACAAAGGTAATAGGAATCAATGTAGCGTTCACTCTCTAAAAACAAAAATACATGCAAGCTTTATCCCATAGGTTTGCACATATTTTCCAATCATTAAAAAACTTGGTTCATGTAAGATCTCAAGGGTCTTTTAGGCTTGTAATGGGGCTAAGGGTTAAGACATGGTCAATTTGGATTAGTGACTTACACCATTTTCAAAGAATTGTTGCAATCATCATCAGCTCTTCTCAAGTTCTTTTCCTTCTTTCTCATTTGAGGACTCAAATCTTGACTTTCCACTCAATTTATTTGGAACTCCCTTTTATTTCTATCACTTATCTTTTTCATTTTCATTTACATTTTTCTAGGCAATTCTCATCAAATTGATGATAAATACACACATTTTTTTTATAAGAAAGGGTTCCTTCTTTTTGTAAAAATTTAAGATTTGAGTCTCATTTCTTCTTCTTTGCTCTTCACTTGGCTCTCATTCATCCTTCCTATCCACACCCCCAAATTAGGCTTCTTCAAAAAGGATTTTAGGTTAGAATGTAGGGGTGTTTTTTTTCAAGAGGCTTGTTTTGGCTGTCAACAAATAGGTTAGGCTCAAATGGTGCCAAAATGGTTCACACTCTCACAAGGTAGTCACAAAAGGCTTTATAGAAAATTTTGATCCCTCATTGAATTTTCGCCCAAGATCATGTCCCACATTCACCAAGATTCAACCAATTGGACTAACAAGGCAAATTCTAGGACTCTACATGCATGTTTTCAAGTAAACCTCAACACACATGGAACTTCGAAATACACTCATCTAGCGCATCCCGAAAAGATCAAAAGAATACTTGCGATGTTCATTGCAAGGCTCACATCCAAATGCAACTAGTCAACACATGATTCAAAGAGATCACTCAAAAAGTGTAACCACATTTATTTTTCTCTTGCAACACTAACACTACGCATCATGCTCATCACGAGTACTATTTAAGATGTTGATATTGAACAAAATCAATTCACAAATTGTTATTCATGAAAATATCAAGCATTTCACTATTTGAGCTCATTGGGGGTGGGTTGCATTCATCAAGAGAGAACGAAGATTGAAGTAAAGAGACATACTTTCTCAAAAGAGAAGCACTCTAATATAAAAAAAACATTAACTACAAAAGTTCAAAATACAAAATAAACAAAATACAATGAAAAAGGGGAATATTGGCACGAAGGCCCTCACCCCACCAAAAACAAGAAGCAGTATCCTCAATGAAAATATATGTAATACTGGGAAGCTATGATATAGAATCACCCTGACAGGCTACGCCTGTGGAGCACTCTCATTTGGAGTCTTTGGTGGAGAAGACTCAAGTGGGGTATCTATGCCCGGCAATAGGATAACAGGAGGTTGCAAGGAAGGCTCGGCTTGGGCATCAGTTCCCGTCTCAACAATGGGAAGTGTGGGGGAGTCTAGAGTTACTCCACTAGCTCGAACAACTGAAGTCTCTCGGATAGACATCTCTAGGGTAGCCTGAATGATGACCTCCTCGGTCTTGTGTAGCTCTGTCAGGGTCTTAGCAATCCCATGCTCATCCTCTCTCAAACCCTTCTCATCAGTCTCTTAAGCCAACTCTTCATCCTCAGCATCCTCATCTACAACTAACTCAGGTACAGAAGAAAAAGGTGCAACACTAGGCATCTCGGGTGCGGGGGTAGAAACATCTAAAAGGGGAACCTCACCCTAAAGTGTCGAGATGTCAATAGACTGAATCTGGACCACCTCAGCCCTCAACTTGGCAACCTCAACCCTAAGGGTGTCCAATCCACTGGAACTACCCTCAGTCTTCTCCAACACTGCTATCCTCGCAGTTAACTCATCTAATCTCACAGTGTGGCCCTCAACTATCTTCTCACAATTTACCACCCGCTCAGTCAGAGAAGACAAGGCATTTTGGATAGCCTGGTCAATGAGCTTGGGCAAGTTTTTCTCAAACATGGCAGATCGAGCACTGCTGATAGGGAAAGATTGCCCATTTGGTATATAAGTGTTTGGGTCAAAGGAGGATGGGCCACATGAGAAGAGGGAGGCCTCACACTAGCAGTGGATACAGAAGCAGAAGGTGAAGATGTAGTAGTGGAATCAGATAAACAAGCATTAGATGAAGGAGTAGGAATACCTGCCTGCTCCACAGAAGGAGTAGCTGTTATGGGCTCAGCTGTCTATGTAGTTGGGTCAACCACTGTGGAGGAGTCTGGTGGCAGCAACTTCCTCCAAGCCGCATCATCTATGAGAAGATTGGTGTGATCTTGACACCACTTTTCACTCTAAAGGGGACTCCAGCATTCTCGCAAAGCTGGGTAATAAGGACCGGGAAGGGAAGAGAGGTCTGCTCCTGTATGGCTCACAGTAATATCTCTTCCATAATTATTTCTCCCATATTAATCTTCTCCCTCTAGATTATGGAACCCACTAACACGACCTTCAGATGCCTGAGTATAGGCTAATTTTGGGACGACATCACACTACTACTGATAAAGCCAAACCAGTACTTCGTCACCATGATCAGGTCCTTCTTTTCAATCTTTCCATCTTCAGCCATCCAAGATGGTGCAGACTCACTAGATATTAGAGGGGACAACCACTCTTTTAACTAATCCAAAGATCTTAAATTTGTCAGTTAAATTGTCCAAGGTTCCCAGTACTTTATTAATCACATTGCTATGATACTACACCATCTTACCTCAGACCTCTACTTCATCTACTGTCTTCCAGACAGTCCTTTACCTCTTCTTCAGCAATTCCCTTGCATATGCATCATAGAACTCTCGTACCCACTTGGGTATGTATTGTTGCCTGACCCTTGTAACATTTTCCAGCTTGTGGAATTTGATTTCTCTCCATATTGTGAAGTACTCACTCATAACCCCATTAGTGGAAAGTTGGTATTCCTCTAGAATTGTGCGTTCCCCGTCTACCTTGACCCTATTTAAAGCTCTTGGAGCTATAATAAGGAGAACACACAAAGCAGGGTTGGGGTCTTGTGCTGGTGACACTGACTTTGATCATATATTCACATGTTTCTTGGAAATATGCTTCCTTTCCCTTTTAACCCCGCTTGTAGTGTCTGAAGGTTGTTTTTCTGAGTATTTGAGGCCTCAGAAGGCTCATTGATTGAGAGGACTTTTGTTTCTTCTTCTGAGGAGGAGGTGGAGAAGACTCCCTAACTTAGTGCCAGATGATACCACATTCTTACCCTTTGTTCTCTTCATTACCTGCAAGTCACACATTACAACACAAGATTTGTGAAGGTTAGTCAAAATTAAAAGCACTTTGAATCAAGCTTGAAAACAGTCCTGAAGCTCACCTAACGGGAAGACGTATCGCCCACCAGGATCAACGAACTCTGATGAGCTCGCCGAATTGACCAGTAGAAAAATACTAAGAGAGCAGAGACATAGGCTAGAAGCAATTCCTACTCGAAAATTCACCGAGTTAGTTTTGGTAGGTTAAGACAAGTCCGCCGATAGTGACAGTGCAAAAGGGACAAACATATGCATAAAGGGTGATATCCTCTCCCACTCAATGATTCGTCAAATGAGTTCAACGGGATAAGACAAGCCCATCGAATAGGACAGTACCCAAGTCCATGCACAAGATCAAGAAGTCGAGCTGGGTCTTACTCGGTGATTCGCCTCTCTTCCTTAGCGAGCTAAGAAAAGCTTGACGAATAACAATTTTCAACCCAGTGCCTAAATTTAAAATTCAAATACAACATGCACAACAAATTAGAGTTTCCGCCAACGATTACAATCCACCTATATGATTTTCTACCCATGGGTACTCAGATTTCCCCCAATTTATCACTAAGTGTTGCTCTAATTGATGATTTTCCCTTAAGATAGTAGTCACCCTGTCTATCATTGGGCAAAATCATTCAATGGGTCAACACTAAGCTACTCAGACTTCACTCGCATTCTATTAAACACAGGCCCATCAAGTATATCGATACTTTTTAACATTCTAACCAACACAATCATGATTCACCATTTATATAGGCATTCACAGTCAAAATCACATGGGTACAGTTCAAATTTCAACTATACGATGCTTCCAACCAAAATTAAACACTTAATCTCAGTTAAAGGGTTCAATCCCACACCGTATATGCAATTTAAACTGAAAATCATTAATGAGAAGTCGAAACACCAACCTTAGTGCCGAAAAAACAAGCAAGAAATTGAGGAATCGGGATTGGGTTGACTTGAGGTTCAATCAAATGCACTCCTAGCACTTCCAATACTCTTACACGAGGCATAAAATCACTAAAAATTCACAATGCAAGAGAGGGGAAACGAAAAGGCTTTAAGAATTCAAAGGGTCTTGATTTTTGAAATTAAAATAACCGTGGTCCTATTTATACCATATCCGTTCGGCGCACTCACTAACATCTCTAAACGGGTTCGGCGTATTGCCATCTGGAGCTTAACCTCGCCAAACCTTCCTGAACAATTACCAAACCTGAAGGTTGATTTGGCGAACCTGATAAAGTCCACATAATGCACTTCGGTGAATCGCCCTTTGGAGTTCTCATCGCTGATCTTTTCCATCTTTTCATGCTCAAAGGGCGGACAAGAATCAGTCCTCCTAGTACTTTCAGCGCATCACACTTTAGGTTATGGCCTCGCCGAATCTACCTTTATCATTTTTTCGACCTCTTTTCCAACTACACTCACAACGCACGTTATTCGAAAGTAGTAAAAACAAAAGTAAAGACTTGAGTTGCCTCCTAAGAAGGTCCTTATTTAATGTTGTGGCACGACATAGTCCTCAAATTTCACAAATTATTCTTGGGGTTTGGGATGGTATTACTAGGCAAAGTTCCCTTTTTTCCTTATATTTAGTTGAGTGGTAATTTGACCCAGTTGGGTCTCCAACTGTTTGATCGAAATTGAATGTGAAGTCACCGTTTTGGTTAAAGTGGAGAAGTCATTTTTCAAATCTTTCAGCACCTTATCGGATCCTTCAAGCATGTCTTCTGTCCTGCTTCCTTCTATACCAATTGGATCTTTTGGGCGTGGACGATCATGGGGAGGCACGTATCAATATTTGTCCACCTCTCTGTCCCTCCAATTTCAACCCATATAATATTTCCAACCACTATCTCTATCCTTGTTCCAACCTTGGTTCCCACCTTGACGTTGATAATTGTTGTGAGAACCCCTCCCTTGATTTCCCAAGTATTGAACCTCTTCATTGTATAATGCATCAAATTTGGAATCATCCGGGTACTGCCTTCTGTTTGTGCCAACTACATTCACTAACTTAATTCCACCTCTCATGACATGTTTGGAGGCAAAATCGATTTGGGTCATCATCTTGGCCATATTTTCATCCTTTTCATGGTCTCTTCAAATATGTTCTTTACTCAAGCCCACTTATAGAAGGGGTGCTTGGTCTTCTCTTGTGTGTGATGCTCGGGTGACCTTAGTCATATCGTCTAGGAACAATGAAGCTACATCATACAATAGTCTCATCATTCCACCATAGACTAATTGATCAATCACACTTTTATTGACTGAATCAAGGCTTTAATAAAAGTATTGCAACAACAAATTGTCCAGAACTCCATGCATTGGACATTGCAAGAGTAACTTCTTAAATTTAAGCCATGTTTCATGCAAAGGTTCACCTCCAAGACTTTGAAATTCTTGATTCGGAGACGAAGTTTGACCATCTTCGAGAGTGGAAAGAATCGTTCCAAAAGCGCTTCACTTAGCTCATCCAATGAAGTAATAAAATTATCTGGTAATTCTGCCAACCATCTTGTAGCTTCTCCCATTATAGAGAATGGAAAAAGTCTTAACTTTACTGATTCTTGGGAGATATTATTGAACATAAAGGGTCCACACACCTCCTCGAAATTCCTAAAGTGCTCGTGGGGATCTTCATGAGCTAGATCCCCAAAAAATTCTTTCATCTAGAGCAATTGCATCATAGTTTCGGTGATGTGAAAAACTGTCTTCTCGATTATAGGACGTATTCGGATTGCTCCCGTTCTTTGAATGACATTAATGGGCATGTCATTCAAGTCACCCATATTATCATTTTGGCCATAGTGACTATCATTGTCACTCCCATGGTCACTCATCTTGTCAACCTACAAATCCACCAACAAAAATATAAAATAACAACTCTGCTACAAATAAACCAAATTAATATCTAATTCCTCAATTAGAATTCTCAACTACGGCTCCCCGACAGAGGAACCATTTTTGATAACTCTCAAATCACCCTTCAAAGCAAATTAAAAAGGTGAGCAATCATAGTCAGTAAAGACCCAACAAAGAGTTGGGATCGAATCCCGCATGGAATGGTATATCGTGGAGAATTCTTTATCGAGAGATTTGGATTTTGAATCAGTCCATTTGGAATAGTACAAACAATTGGGTGGATGGTAACACCAACTTAATGTACAAATTTGGTTATCAGTTATCGCAGTTAAACTAATATTTAAATGAAATAAAAAAATTAACAAGCAATCTATGGGTGCGAGGATTGGATATCAATGTCGTATAGGAGGAAATGTGCTGATCTATAGTGATTTGCATACATGAATAGGCTAAGGAATCTTCGTGACCTCCCATAAAAATATCTAATCGAACTCCCATAAAACTCTGACCATTGGGATATTTATATTTTCCCAAAATTTGCCCCAAAAATCCACTTCGCGACCAACTCAGTGCCATTAGTTGGGCTCACTTAATTAACTCAGCGAATCGCCCTTCGTTCCCCAGCTCTCCCTTGTGATGATCTAAGCTTCAGGTGTTTGAACCTCAGTTGGCGAGCTCGATTGAGTCAACCTTTCACGTTCGATGAATGACCGAATACCACCTTAGTTTAATATTTGAGCCTTAAATAGTTCCCTTGCATACTGTCAAATTGGGTGATGTGCTTCAGGTCCGCATTTCTCATTCGGCGTATCTCCTTTTCTACTAGAGTACGGTGACCCTCTTTAGTGGGCAAAAAGTTCTATGCATTGTCAGATTGGGAGAGCTCTTACTCAGTCGGTGCTCCGCCCTTCATGCTAGGCGATCAACAATGTTCATTTTGCATTTCTTTTGCATTTTTGGCCATTCTTTCAATCTTCAGTCCATACCTTGTCCAATTACTTTAATAGCTGCAAATCATCTATATTTGATTAGAAAAAGACAAAGTTAGGCGTTGAGGACACCATTTATTAAGCTAAAAGGACCTTAAATCAGTGAAAATCTACCACTCAACACCTCTGACCAAAAAGGGGAATCTACTTGCCAAGGTAGAATTCTGTCACCTACATTCATAGCTAAAGTGGATCTACTAGCGTAGGTCATTGAAGACAATCCTACGAGGAGACGTAGTTAGGGATACTGAGATTACTTCTAGAGATCTGGTCTACACTAATGGGAGAACCTCCATCTCAAATTCCTCTCGGTGCTAAGTAAATCACAATAGAAAAGACATAATCATATTCATAATAAAAATACTTGGAAAGGCACAATTAAGACTACCAATTAGATCATAAATTCATATTAGAGCAGCTCCTTTCAAATCAAGATTTCATAAAGTTCTTCATAATAGACAGTTACCTTTCTGAGCATCTAAATCATGTTTTTATGTATATGTGATGAAAACTTTCACATTTCATTGATACTTATATCAAAAGCATCCATAGTTCATAAATCATCATTTTCATAAAACAAGCCCATATTTTATAAATCATAATTCATAAGTTCATAAGATTTGTTCATAAGTTCATAGTTATAATGAAGTATGAAGCATGGGTCCTTATGAAATCATTTGGAAAACATATAATTGTATAAAATCATGCATAACAAGATTGAATATCAATTATTGAATCATAATAAATAGCACCCATGAAGAATCACATGAAACCCTAAGAGAATTGGGTGAAATTGAATTGGAGATTTTGAGTTTCTTTATGAACCCAATGGATGAAAGGGATCCATTAATGAATTCTCACATACCTTGATAATCAAAGCCCTAAGAATGCAATGAAAATGAGACGTTGAAGTTTGAAACCCTAACTTCCACCTTGAGAGCTCTTGGAAGAATTTTTAGAAAAAGATGAGAGGGATTTAAAGAAATTGAGTGAATGAGAGAACATATGCTTAGTTGTAAGGGTAAAAATGGTTATCTAGGTAGTTATAGGGCCAAAATGATATATTTTAGGGATTAGTTTGGTAGGAATGACCAACAGACCCTTAATTAAAATCTGTCGGGGACCCTACAACTTGGACCTATGGTCTATCCTGGTCAGTTGTAGAATCATTTACTGAGACTTAAAATCCTGGAAACTTCAATAAAACCTTTCTACGACTCATATTTGTTTCCACAACTCGTAGGGTCAATCCTTAGATCCCAATTTTAAGTCCAAATTTCACTAAGTCTGGATTACTTTTACGGATCCCACCTACGACCCATAGACAATATTATGACCCGTCAAAATTCTTTTATAGATCTGAGGTCCCAAATCAATTCTCTGAATCACCCTACAAACACTTCCTATGAACCGTACCCTATGATTCATTTTGTTCATTCATAGGTCAATTTACTAGGACTTGACATTTTCCCAACTCAATTTAATTCCTAATACTACCCTCATACAGCCCGTAGGACTTCCTATGGTATGTAGATGGCTTCGGTAGGACACTGCCGCAGTTCCAAAAAAACACCTTTTCCTTTTTAACGCAACTTCTAATTTCTGAGGTGTGCTATAAACTCACTATACACCCAAATTAGTCCTCCCTAAATAAGTATAAGCGGTCATTTCCAAATAAAGAACCTAATTGAGGTTAGGATCGATCCCACGAGGAATATGGCCCAGATTTAGGCTAATTCACAGTTAATTGTAATTTTCGTTAGGTTTATTTCTGTAAAAAGGGGGGATTTGTAAATAAAGTGATAGTTGATTGATTTGTACTAACAAATAACAAGTAATCAAGATTCGCAGTTTGTAATATCAATATGAAATGAAAACTAGGGCATATGTGTTCCCCACAAGTTCTTAACGCAGTAATCCTACTATTAGTAACTCCTTCCTATTGTATCATGCAAGGTTGGTAAGTTAGGTATCTCCTAAGTGATTGGTAGTCTAAGTGGGGAATTTCACCACGCAACTTGGTCAGTCTAGGGGTGTATGTTTTCCTAACCCTTACCCTTAATCTCAGATTAGCCCTCGTGGTAGGTGGGTCAGGCTATTAGATAGCGGATTATCATGCTAAATCTCTGTTGTTCAATTCCTTTCTCATTCATTATTCCTTGGTCAGGCAAGACGGAATTAGGTGAGTTCTAACATTGCGCACCATTAAAAAGCATCCAAAACGAAGGGATTAACAATACATGCATAAACACTATTTCATAATTACTTAATTAATAGTCATACATTGTTAATTACTCATGGTTATCACAACCCTAATTATGGATTTAGCTATTCATGATTGGGTTATCACAATTCATAATAGGGTTAATAAAATAAATCATGAACTTACAATTAGAATAGATGAAATCCATAATCTTAAATTGAAGAACAAACACAAATTTCATAAACAAAGCTTCAAGAATTAATTGCCAAAAGTGTTTGCAAAATAATTCTCAAAACCCTAAACAAAGTATCACAAAAGTTCTAACACACCAAAAATTAAAATCAAAACTAGTATTTATAGAACATAAATCCTAAACCAAGTAAGAAAAGGAAGTTTTATGGAAAGCCGGTTTTGGTAGTGTCGTCAACGACAGGTCACCTACGGCACGTCACACGAACGATGGCTCATAGGTGCAATCGTCACTCAGCAGTTGGTCAAATTCTTGTGGGAGTCATCGACGGTCATGACCTACGGCTCGTATGTCTAAGAACGGCCGGTCCTGTGCAATCGTCATTCTTGGACTAGAACTCATCTTTTCTGAATTCACACACGTCGAAGGAACGATGATTAGTAGGTGAGCTCGTCTGTTGCTCACTTGCAACTATTTCAACCCTTTTCAGCACCACTGCTCCAAAACCTATTTCCTGCAAAATTAGATCAAAACACCATCACATCTATAACAAAATGCGTAAGACTCATGTAAAACTCTAAGTTTAATGCATCAAAAATACCGTAAACTCACGGTACATCAACACCCTAAAATTTTTTGCTCAACTTTTTATTTTTCACAAGCGAATCTTTTCATACCCTTTGTTTTTTTGTTTTCCTTTACAATAGCCACCCTTAACATATGTATTTTGCATGAGTTGAGGTGCACAATGTCCTAGGGAGGACCTGGGCCAAAATCAAGGCAAACTTCTGAAGTAGCCACCCTCAACTTAAACTTTTAGCCTTCGTTGAGGTACATAATGTCCAAGGAGAGACCAGGGACCAGGGCCACACATATTTTCAGAGAAGGTGAGTTGGGTTTATTGAAAGAAAATGGTATTCGTTAGGCTCAAACATTTGGATCAAGGGGAGAATTTATTTCTTATAGGTGGTTTTTTTTAGGCTTAAGTGGACTCATTATCAACAATGGCCTATGATCATTTTCCAATTTTTAGTCTAAATCATCTTAGCAAGACTAATGGGGCAAGTTCAAGACTGGCATGCACTATATGAATATAGAAACAACCTCACACACACATGGCACATTCTTTCATTATCAAATCATTAATGCATCCGGTTCAAGTTATAACTTAAGTCATGCTGTCATATATGTTCCTATTAT
Organism: Solanum etuberosum; assembly: GCA_029582245.1. Classification (NCBI taxonomy): domain Eukaryota; kingdom Viridiplantae; phylum Streptophyta; class Magnoliopsida; order Solanales; family Solanaceae; genus Solanum; species Solanum etuberosum. The sequence continues at coordinate 19,732 of JAJONR010003764.1, forward strand.
GTCATATAAAACTTCAACACATTCAGCTCATCAAGCCCACATATATAGCACATATCAAAATTCAGAAGGGTATCAATTTTCATGCTCTTTTGCCTTCATGCTTTCATTTTGGTCTATTTCTACATTTATACTATCCTAAACATGCTGGTCCAATAGAAATTAAATAGTTCCTTGGGGAAAAAGAACACAGGCAAGGAAACCCAAGGAAAGATTGTGTGTTGGGTTATTAAGACTTCACCCTAACACTCAAAATCTGTTCACCCCACCCCCACATAGAATATGGTGCAATGTCCTCAATGCACAAAAACAAAATATAATACATAGGGTCAAACAAGCCTTTGCCGCATATGCGCCAAAGCCAAATCAAGAAGCGGGTGGTCCGGTTTCCTGGAACCCGTTGGATCAGCAAGAGGGAGGCCATCAGTAACACCCTCAATAGTTCTCCTCGATGCAGATGCACCCGCAACTAACTCTCTAGCTCTCTGCTGCCACAACTGCTCATCAAGTACAGACTGTCGCTAGGTTGCCTCGAACTGCTACCTCTCCCTCTTTGTTGCCCATTTGTCCTCCTCAGTATCTGTAGTAGCCCCAGAAGTACGTGTGCGCTTTCCATCCACACAAGGGGGTCAAGAGAAGGTATGCCCTCTCCAAATAGGGTACTCAGCACCACCTCACCGGCATCTACCTCTGGTGTAAGATCTGGGACAGCCTCCTATGGAGCAACTAAGGTTTCAATATCAGCCCAAAGCTTGGCCAACGCCAACTGAAAGACAGCCAGATGAACAGTAGTCCAAGGCTGAGGCCTCTTCATCACCCGGAGTTCAAAAAAATCTATCCTACGATGCACCACTTAGATAATCACATCAATTGCTGCCTCCATCCGTGCTTCCGAATCCTCAACAAATTTCTTCATCCAGGGCAAAATAAGCAATAAAAGTGTGGCCATATGAGTCTCCAACTTCTTGAAATGATCAAGGGACAACAAAATAAACCCAGAAGGGGTAGGAGCACGAGGTGTGCTTGCAGCCTGGCCGAATGAAGTGGATGGGAGAGTCTGCACATCGGGCAGTGCAGTAGTGGCAGGAATAGGATCTTCATATGCCCGATCGACCTCAACCTCAATATCACTGCCCAAAGGTGGAAAATTAACCTGTATCCCTTTTAGAAGAGCCTCTTGGCTTTCATCATCTTTTATCAAGCCCACGTCGACTGTCTTGGCCACCTCTATAAGCCTATCACAATGCCACACTGGAACTGTAGCCTCTCTAGAAAGGAGGGAGATGAGACAGGGAAAGGGAAATGTGTTCGTCCTTGGAAAGGGCCTCTCATGTATCTCCGATATCAGGATCTAGGATAAATTAATCTTAAGCCCCTCCATCAGTGAAACAAGCATCACAACATGGTCCCAAGTAACAATATTTTCTGCCTATGTAGGAGACAATCAAGCCCTAATGATGGACCACCAGAACTTTTCCGTGAAACTCAGAGTTGCCTTTTTGATAGGTTGTGTCATATATCAGACCCATTCAATATTCTCCCCCTCATCAGCAATATGGCGGGCTATCCACTGTAGTAAGCTCTCTCGCCGCTTAGTGTCCGCATAGCAGCCCTGACCTGCACGGCCCATAGGTCAAGGTCGTCGACAAGTAGTGGTTGCAAATCCAAATTCCACTTTGAACAAAACATCAGAATATCATAATTCAAACTATCAAACTACTTCTAGAACATGCATTTCAACATACTTTCATGTTATTTTATCGTCCCTAGGGTTTCAAACATGCAATTTATACAGACGAACAAAATTAACTCAAAACCCTAGGTCAAGAACTCAACTAGGACATAATAATATCATGCGTTCATCAAAGTAATCAACAACACTCACTAAACCATCATTCCAAGAGTACGTTATAACTATAGAAATCAATTTCAACAAGTAATTTATACCCGAGGTCATGTAATCAATTTTGATTTCAACTGCCTAATTGAACACTTAAAGATTGAAATCAGTATCTTTCAAAGCAAACCAAAGTTGTGTGAGTGTGTTTCTTACATCCTTTTTGACTCCTAACTTGCCTGACTCAAAACCTGCACCCTTCACTTTTAGTAGAGGAATAAAATTTGGGAGAAAGGAATTTGAAAGAGAAGGGAAATGGAAAATGGGGGAAGAAAGTAAAGGAGATGGATATATATGTGTGTAGTGGGGAATCGAATAGATGTTTATGGATGTGAAAGGTGGGAATATAGTGGACCAACAGTTTGTAGCAGTTAGGAAAGAATAGGGAAATGGGGAATGTTTTAAAATGTAGAGTTTTATTTATATAAGGTTGCGGGTTAGGTCGACTGACTTACCCTAACTTGGACAAACGAAACCCCGTTGAGGGTCCGTAGTTGAAACTATGGTCCGTGGATGGGTGTTGTGGTTCCTATGAACACTTAGTGAATTTTGCAATTACATACCTGGGATCTACTGATGCCATCTACGGTCCGTCGATTGGACGACAGACCATCTATGGGAACCGTAGACCCTTGTACCAACAATTTTATTATGAAGATTCTTTTTTACTTTCCTGCACACCTAGCAAACATTAGGACTTTCTTTTTTGCATTTCCTTGACTCTTTTTAAACACAGACCCTATACTACCCTAATGTAGCCAACACTAAGACTCAATAATCATAAAACTAACTAGAAAAATCCTAAAAATCACTAAATTTTAGCGCTTGATTTAGCATCTTGGGTTGCCTCCCAATTAGCGCTTTATTTAACGTCGCGACACGACATAGACACCTTGATTACTCAGACTTCATAAAGATCCCATCCTTCATCGTTTTTAAGTTTAACCGCTCTGTGTGAAAATACTCGTGCCACTTTTAACGGCCAAGTCCACTTGGACTTGAGCTTGCAAGGAAACAAATGCAACCTTGAATTGAATAAGAGCACCAAATCTCTGGGAAACAACTTACGCTTTTCAATCTTTTGATCACGGTACCTCTTCATCATCTCCTTATACAAGGATGAACTTTCATACACTTTAAGGCAAAACTTATCTAGCTCATTCATCTTATTCAATCATTGGCTTGATGCGGCATCCCAATCCAAATTCAGCTTCTTGAGTGCCCCCATCGCTTTGTGCTCTAACTCTACAGGAAAATGACACGACTTTCCAAACACAAGTTGGTAGGGGAGATACCTGTAGGAGTCTTGAATGCAGTGCGATAGGACCATAGAGCATCGTCAAGTATTTTTGACCAATCAATTCTGTTCGCATTCACAATCTTTGCAAGGATCTGCTTAATCTTTTTATTCGATACTTCAACTTGCCCACCAGACTGCGGATGATAAGGGGTTGCTACGCTGTGACGAACACCATAATTCTCAAGCAACACCTTGAATAACTTATTACAAAAGTGAGAACCTCCATCGCTAATAATTGCCCTTGGTGTACCAAATCTAGAGAAGATAGTCTTTTTCGGAAATGCAGTGACACTGTTTCCTTCATTGTTTGAAAGCGCAACAACTTCCACCTATTTAGATACATAGTCAACTGCTACAAGTATGTACTTCATTCCATTCGAGCTCACGAAAGAACCCTTGAAGTCAAGACCCAAAACATCAAACAACGCAATCACCAGTATATGATTCATTGGGAGTTCTTGCTTCCTTGAAATACCTCCTTCTCTTTGGCATCGATCACAAGACTTGGCAAAATCATGAGCATTTTGGTGAATAATAGGCCAATAATACCCTCACTGCAAGATTTTACAAGCAGTGTGGATACCACTATTATGTCCACCAACAAGAGACGAATGACAAGCCTCTAATATACTCATCATCTCGACCTCGGACACACAACGACGGATAATCCCATCAGCACCTATATGACACAAGTAAGGCTCTTCCCAGAAAAAATTCTTCACACCATACATGAATTTTGTTTTTTGGTGGAAAGACAAATTCGAAGGCACCAAATCACTTGCCAAATAATTGGCAAAATCTGTGAACCAAGTGATAAGATCAAAAGAAGCATCCAATACCTGTTCATCGGGGAACACATCATTTATCTCAACTCCATCAACTAACTTCATCATTGCCTCTTCTTCTAATATGGACAAGTGATCAGCCACTTGGTTTTCTGTTCCCTTTCTATCTTTCACTTCAAAGTCAAATTCTTGCAACAACAATACCCATCTAGTCGGTCTTAGTTTTGCATCCTTCTTTTCCATAAGATACCTTAATGCCGAATGATCAGTATGCATAATGAATTTAGTGCCAAGAAAATAGGATCTAAACTTCTCAAATGCAAAGACTACAACAAGCAACTCTTGTTCAGTAACTGTATAGTTCATTTGAGTAACATTCAAAGCTTTGCTCGCATAGTATGTAAGATGAAAAATCTTCTCTCGCCTCTGCCCCAATACTACGCCAAGTGCCACCCCACTTGCATCACACATAACTTCAAATGGTTGTCCCCAATCCGGTGAAATAATGATTGCTGCGATAGTCAACTTCTCATTCAGCCCCTCAAATGCTCTCAGACAAGCATCATCAAACTCAAACTTCGACTCCTTTTTGAGTAGTTTGCACTATGAGTGTGAAATTTTTGAGAAATTCATTATAAACCTCCTATAGAAACCTGCATGCCCTAGAAAACTTCTAACACCTTTCACATAGATGGGTGGTGGTAGATTTTCTATCACTTCAACTTTTGCCCTATCGACTTTGATGCCCTTCTACAAAATTCTATGGCCCAAAACTATACCCTCTTTTACCATAAAGTGATATATTTCCCAGTTGAGCACATGATTGTACTCTTCACATCGTTTCAGCATTTCACCTAAATGTAGCAAGCAATCATCAAAAGAGTCACCAACCACTGAGGAATCATTCATGAATACCTCCATTGTGTCCTCCACCATATCAGAAAATATAGACATCATGCAACGCTGAAAAGTCACTGGTGCATTATACAACCTAAATGACACCCTCTTGAAAGCAAAAGTCCCATAAGGAAAAGTGAAAATAGTCTTCTCTTGGTCTTCCAGAGTTATGGAGATCTGATTGTAGCTCGAATACCTATCTAGAAAACAATACCAACCCTTTCCAGCAAGACGATCTAACATTTGGTCTATGAACGACATTGGGAAGTGATCTTTTTGATTCCACGCATTCAACTTACGATAATCCACACAAACTCTCCAACCAGTCACTGGCCTCATTAGGACGAGCTCATTCTTTGCATTGGGAACCAGAGTTATTCCTCCCTTCTTTGGCACACATTGCACTGGAAACACCCAACTACTATCAGCAATAGGATAAATGACTCTAGCATCTAACCACTTAATGATTTCCTATTTCACAACCTCTTGCATTAGTGGATTCAGTCTTCATTGGTGCTTAATACATGGCTTGTTATCCTACATAATTTGAATTTTCAGAACAAATACTCGCTTGAATACCAATAATGTCTGCAATGGTCCATCCTATACCTCTTTTGAATTGCTTCAATACCGATTTCAATGCCTCTACTTGCCCTTCATTCAAGTCAGCAACAATAATAATTGACAAAGTATTATTTTGGCCCAAGAACACATACCACAGATGAGATGGGAGAGATTTAAGCTCAAATTTAGGAGGCTCATCAACAAATGGTTTTGCAGGTGAAGTGTCTCGATTCTTTAAGTCTAGATCCAACTTTATTGGTTGGCGACGAGAGAAATTTACCCCATCAAGTGCAACAACTAGATCATTATACTCATCAATACCATCTCCACCAAAGTTCATGATCACAACCACTAGTGATTCAACACCTAAGCTCTCTTCAATAGAAACTTCTTGTTCTTCATCAACAACATGATTCACCACCGATACCGACTTAAGATCACTTTCATGCTTCATGGATCTACATATATTGAAAGTTACCTCTTCATTGTTTAATCTGAACTTCATCTGCCCTCTTTCCATATCAACCAAAGCAAGCCCAGTAGCAAGGAATTTTCTCCCTAAGATGATGGGGACCTCAAAGTCAACCTCACATTCTAGTATCACAAAGTCCGCCAGAAAGATGAATGCCTCAACTTTCACAAGGATATCTTGAAGCACTCCAATCGGGTTCTTCATAGTTCGATCAGCCATAAGTAGCCGCATTGTAGTCGGTTTGGGGGTTCCTAAACCCAACTTCTTTTATATAGACAGCGACATCACATTAATACTAGCACCCAAGTCACGTAGGGCCTTAGAAAAATGCAACATACCAATAGTACATGGGATAGTAAATTCTCCAAGATCCTCCATCTTCTGCACTAATGATCTAGTAGCAATAGTGCTACAATGCTGCAACTTGTCATCACCTTCGAAACTGACAACCCTCTTCTTAGTCACCAAATCCTTCATGAATTTCGTGTAACCTGAAATTTGCTACAGTGCCTCAATCAAAGGAACATTTATGGACAACTGCTTCAGCATAACCATGAATCTGCGATACATTCCTTCTTCCGCTTTCTTTACTAACGTTTGTTGGAAGGGAGGTAGAGGTCTCAAAATATGGATGATATTTCGCTTCACGCCAACCTTCTTCTTATTCTGATCTTTCAGTTCTTCAACTACCTCAACTTTATCCTCATCTTGCTCTTTGGAACTTTCCACTCAAGTCGGCATAAGAGGGTCTATAGTCTTCTTTCCACCCCAAGTAGTAACTGCCATATAATGTCCGTCATTCTTTGGATTATGGATAATATTGCTAGGAAGTGTCCCTTGTTGACACAGATTTGTACTTATGGATAACTGGCTCAATTGTTGCTCAATCTATTTAATCGATACTGTATGCGACTCAACTTTTTGACCTATGCCCGATAAGTCATTACACATCTCCTTCACATTGTCATCAGTTGAATCAAATATTTTCATCATCTTTTTCATCATATCTGCAATGCGATTCATACTAGATCTAACATCTCAGTTCCCAGGTAGAACATAAGGTCCACTCTTATCATTCCTATTGCCATACCCATTCCGATTTTAGTTGTTGTCATGATTATAGTTCCTACACGGACATAGTTCCCTTCATGATTGTAGTTACCATAGTTCAGACCTTGGTTGCCTTGAACTTGGTGACAATTATCCAAATTGGATGCTTGGACGTTGGTTCAGAAATACCTCATCTGATCATTCAAAATATTCACATCTTCCTCATAAGTGTACTCATCAGCAGGTGGTGCTCTATTCAGGTAGTTCACTGCATTCACTTTCTCTGCACTTCCACTCACATGTTTCAACACGAGGCCAACATATGTTCTTAATTGGGCCATCTCCTCACAAATATCATTATTTGACTGAGTTGGAGTGACTTGGACGACAAACTTATTCCTTCTAGTATACGCCATTCTAATGCTCCATGCCTTGTTGTTCTTAGAGATCTTTTCAAGTTTCTCAGCGATCTCTTGAAATGTGTTTGCCCCATAAGATCCTTCAGTAATAGTATCTAGCACAACTTTTTTATCATCAACTTGCCCTCTGTAGAAATACTCTTTCAGGGACTCGTCATCTACTTTAACACCTCGGATTAAAAAAGGTGAGAAACTACAGCTTATTAGGATCTGCTGCCAGTACCAACGGAGCCACCGACGGCCCATGGTCTGACACACGGTCTATAGGTAGGCCCATGGTTGGCCAGCCCAGCTCTCCAAATTAGTAAAAGTTTCAGTACTTACATACGGTTCACCAGGACGGTCTGTTGTCCTATGCATGAGTCGTAGGTAAGTCTCTTAGGTGAGTCCTAGACATAGAGAAATTTTAGAACCAAAAAGTTGGGATCCAAGACTAAGGTGTATGGTCTGAAGGTTGACCCACAGACCGTACATGGGTCGATCGATGGGGGTTCCAAATCCAGTGGTCTCTGACCTCACCCACGCTAGACCAGGATGGTCTGTGGTCTGACCAACGGACCGTAGGTCTGGTCGTTTGTGAGGTCAGCAATTTATCTTGAAGAAGGGCTTTTGGGTCTTTTACTAATTGTTCCAACCCAATACTATGTCATTTTAGCCTTTACCCAAAGCCCTATATAATGATTTTTAACCCCCAAAACACCCAATTGAATTCATTTTCCTAAAGTTCCCCAAAGTTGAACAAGTCATCTTCTCCAATATTTATCTCTATAAGGAAGAAGAAGGAAGCTAGGGTTTCAAGTTCAAGTTTCCTAATTCCCTATTGATTTCTAGCTTTTGGCATAAAGGTATGATAGTTTTCACCTATGGAGCTCTTTCCTCCATAGGGTTCCTAAATTCTCCAATTTACAAGTTAGAAATCTCCAATTGAAGTTAGGGTTTTCTTCCATGTCATGGGTTCCTTTCAATGTTGATCTGCTTGATTGTTTTATGAACTATTATGAAAGAATTGAGATGATTCCATCTTTTTAACTTGAATTCCCATGAACCCATGCTTAACCTATGTTTTCTAGACTATGATGATTGAAAGTGGGTTTTTGAACTATGAAAGATGATCTTTATGAAAATATGCATGTTCTTGTGAAATTTATGAAAACGATCTAAGTTTCTCTCATAGTAAAGCATAAATGTTGTTGGTGTTGACTGTTGTGGAAGTATTTCTCACATAATAGTCAATATATGAATGTGAAAGGTTTTCTCACATAAAGGATTCTTAGAGTTGAAAGGTTTTCTCAACTAAACTAAGAATCAAGTTTTTAGGAGCTATTCTAATTATAGGACAAGAGGCGATTACCCATGTCCCCTAATGATAAGGCAAGAGGCGATTACCCATGTACTTTAATGAGAAAGTTGAATACGATTAATGAGTATTCCGTGGGAATTATGATTAGTACCGAGTGGATAAGTGGCGATTCTCCGTGTCCCATAAACTATGTGCCACCAGAGGTTGTCTTAGATAGACATTAGCTAGTGGATCCACTTAATGTAGAAGTCATGGTTCTTACTTTGGCAAGTAAGGACACCTCTTTTCGGTGTGGGGTAGATACCAGATTTCATGTTATACCTCACATGGTCTCTATGTCGGTTAAGGCAATTTTCCAAAACAATAATGATGAACTTAGGTTACTTCTAAAAGTATCTAACACATGTTCAAAGATGATCTTACTTGTATTGACCATTATCATGACTATGTTTCTAATATCTTATCTTATGTTTTAACTTGGTCTTTGCATGTCATGAAATTGTCCTTTTCGCATGATTTGGTAACTTTTATGCATGACTATCATACTTGGTACATTTTGTACTAATTCATACTCTTGCCTACATTTTTCTAAAAATGTAGGGTCCGACGCTCTGATGCCGCATCCCCGTGGCTAGTGGTCACTTTGGTTATCTTGAGTAGTGGTGAGTCTTCATGTTCTGAGGACCAAACCTTTTATTGCCTTTCATATTTACTTTTCAGATGTTGTAAGTGATGCCAGGGTTACGTCCTGATCACTCTTGATGTAATAGATGACTTTGAGACTATGTGGAATTTCGCTTTTGTTTTTGACAACTCTTTATGATATAAACTGTATCTTTTTAAAAAATAATAATTTTGAATATCTTGTTTATGCAAGCTAAGTGGCTCTTGTAGGCCCTTTAGGGGTCCTATACACCATGTCACCTCTAGGGGGTACTTTGGGTCATGACAAACTTTGTATCATAGCACAAGGTTTAGAAAGGTCCTAGGATTTCTCATAAGCCACATCGAGTAGAGTCTTGTTCATTAGTGTGAAGCACGCCACACTTATGAATAATAAGCTATAAGATGATTAGGAAACTCCACTTCTTTCATTACTATAAGTCGTACGGTAGAGTGTAACTCTATATGTCCTTTCTGCTAATCCCAATCTGATGCTTTTCAGGAAATAGCCTCTCGAAAAGCATACCTGAAGAGGAATTTGAATGAGAATGTGGAACAAGAAGCTCGTCCTCAACCTCCTCAAGTTCTGGTCGACCCTTTGGCCTAATAGGTGACTAATGTGGAGTTAAGATCTGCTTTTCAAGTGTTGGCTCAAGCCAATAAGGAGGTTGTAGTTCCCATGAACCCAAATGTGGGTACGATGACATCTAGAGTAAGGGACTTCACTAGGATGAATCCCCCAGAGTTTTATGGTTTTCAGGTTGAGGAAGTTCCTCAAGAGTTCATTGACGAAATATATAAAGTGTTAATGATCATGGGTGTGATGCCACTGGAAAAGGTGGAATTTGCCGCTTACCAACTTAAGGGTGTTGCTCAAGTTTGGTTCAACTATTGTAAGGAAGGGAAGGCAGTCGATGCAGGTCCTCTAGATTGGGAACAGCTTAAGCTTTCTTTCCTTAATAAGTTCTTTCCCCTTGATATGAAAGAGGCAAATGTACTTGATTTCATCAACCTTCATCAAGGAAGCATGAGTGTGAACGAATATGCTATGAAATTCACACAATCTTCTAGGTATGCTCCTACTATGGTTGCCAATCCTAGGGAAAGAATGAATAAGTTTGTTTAAGGTGTGTCTTAGATGGTGGTTAAGGAATATCGTACCGCCATGCTTATCAATGAAATGGACATTTCTCATCTCATGGTTGATGCTCAACAAATAGAAGAGGTGAAACATAAGGAAAGATCTAGGGAGGTGAAGAAGGAAAGGACCGGTGATAGTGACTTTTCACATTTAAGGTTCGATGGACATGGTCATTCTAAGTTCCGATAAAGGTTTTGCGGTCAATGCTCCTCCAATGCTCCTCTATAGTTCAACAAAGATAGAGTGTCTAACCCTAGGCCTCAAGGAGGGAATGGTAGTGAATCTTCATTGCCTACTTTTCCTAAGTATGGAAAAAACCACGAGCTTAGATGTCTAGACAGTTCTAATGCATGCTTTGGTTGTGGTAAGACGGATCACAAGATAAGGAATTGTCCCTCAATTTCTAAGAAAGAAGGAGATGAATGTCGACGGGCTCAACTTAATCCTTCATCCGGTTCTAGTGGGAGTCAGAAGCAAAACAAGTTCTATGCACTTCAGACTCGTCATGAGAAAGAGGGTTCTCCCGATATGGTTACCAGTATGTTGAAAGTCTTTCATCTTGATGTTTATGCTATGCTTGATCCTTGTGCCACTTTGTCTTTTTTACGCCATATGTGGCGAGGAGATTTGATATTCCTCTGGATGTGTTGATTGATCCTTTTTCTGTCTCTACTCCTCTCGGTGAATCTATTGTGTCTAAGAGAGTCAATAGAAATTATCCCTTCTCCTTACCCCATAGAGTCACACATGTGGATCTTGTAGAGCTGGATATGCTAGGTTTTGATGTCATTTTTGGTATGGATTGGTTGCATTCTTGTTATGCTTCTGTTGATTGAAGAACACAAGTGGTAAAGTTCCAGTTTCAAAATGAGCCTATCTTAGAGTGGAAAAGGGGAAATTCTATGCCTAAGGGTCAGTTTATTTCTTGTTTTAAAGCTAGGAAGATGATTTCTAAGGGTTGCTTATACCATCTAGTTAGGGTGAGGGACATGGATTCTGAAACCCCTACTCTTGAGTCGGTCCCTGTCGTAAATGAGTTTTTGAAAGTGTTTCCTAATGATCTAGCTGGTATTCCTCCTGAAAGGGAAATAGACTTCGGTAGTGACCTTCTACCAAATACACATCCTATCTTTATTCCTCCTTACCTAATGGGTCTGGCAGAACTTAAAGAATTGAAATAGCAATTGAAAGATTTTTTGGATAAGGGTTTCATCCAAGCGAGTATCTCTCCATGGGGTGCTCCAGCTTTGTTTGTTTGAAAGAAGGATTGTTCACTCCGTATGTGTATTGACTACCGGCAATTGAACAAGGTTACCATTAAGAATGAGTATCCTCTTTCAAGGATAGATGATTTGTTTGACCAACTTCAAGGAGGAATTTACTTCTCTAAGATTGACCTCCGGTTGGGTTATCACCAATTAAAGGAAAAGGAAGATGATATTGCGGAATGGTTTTTCGAACTCGGTAAGGTCACTTTGATTTCTTGGTGATGTCCTTTTGCGTGACTAATGCCCCGGACATATTTATGGATTTGATGAATAGGGTGTTTAGACAATACCTAGATATGTTTGTAATTGTGTTTACCGATGACATATTGATCCACTCAAGGAGTAAAGATGAGCATATCGATCATTTGAGGATTGTGTTGAAAGTCCTCAAGGACCAACAACTCTTTGAAAAGTATATTAAATGTGAATTTTTGTTAAGGTCTGTGGCTTTTCTTGGGCACATTGTTACCGGGAAGGGTATTGAGGTCAATCCTAAGAAGACGGACGCGATAAAGAGTTGGCCTAGACCTCTATCCCCTTTGGATATTAGGATTTTCTTGGGTTTAGAAGGTTACTATAGAAGGTTTATGGAAGGGTTTTCATCGATTGCCTCACCATTGACGACATTAACCGAAAAGAAAGTCAAATTCTTATGGTCGAAAGCTTGTGAAAAGAGTTTCCAGGAATCGTTACTTCCGCTCCGGTGTTGACTAAACTGGAAGGAACCGATGGGTTTGTTGTTTATTTTTATGCTTCAAGAATTGGTTTAGGATGTTTCCTTATGAAAAATGGGAAAGTCATTGCCTATGACTCAAGAAAACTTAAGGTGAATGAAGAGCACTATTGTACCCATGATTTGGAACTAGCGGCGGTTGTGTTTGCCTTAAAAATTTGGAGTCATTACTTATATGGTGTTCATGTCGATGTATTTACCGACCAGAAAAGTTTGCAATATGTGTTTAAGTAAAATGATCTAAATCTTTGCCAAAGAAGGTGGCTTGAGTTACTAAAGGATTATGATATGAGTATTCTCTATCACCCCGGTAAAGAGCAAATGTGGTAGCAGATGCTCTTAGTCGGTTGACAATGGGTAGTGTTGCTCATATAGAGAATAGTAAGAAGGAGTTGGTTAGAGATGTCCATAGATTGGCCCGGATGGATGTTCAATTGGTAGACTCCACCAAAGGTGGTGTTATGGTTCAAAATGGTTCAGAATCGTCTATTGTGGCGAATGTGAAAGCCAAGCAAGGTCTTGATCCAACGTTGGTGGAATTGAAGGAAGCAGTGCTTAAAAAGTCCATCGAGGCTTTCTTTTAAGGGGGAGATGCGGTGCTTTGCTATCAAGGTCGTTTGTGTGTTCCCAATGTAGATGACTTGAGATAGGAGATCTTATCAGAAGCCCATAGTTCTTGATATTCCATTCACCGGGGAGCCACCAAGATGTACCGTAACTTGGAGGAGGTCTATTGGTGGAATGGGATGAAGAAGGGTATTGCGGAATTTTTGGCTAAGTGCCCTAATTGTCAACAAGTAAAAGTTGAACATCAGAAGCTGGGAGGTTTGTCTCAAAGTATCGGCATTCCTACTTGGAAGTGGAAAGATTTAAATACGAACTTCATTGTTGGGTTACCTCAAACCCGGTGAAGACATGATTTGATTTGGGTTATAGTAGATTAAATGAAAAAATCAGCTCATTTCATTCCCGTCAAAGTTTCATATTCGGCGGAGGACTATGCTAAGTTGTACATGAGGGAAATGGTTAGGTTGCATGGAGTGCCCTTATCCATTATCTCCAATCATGGTACACAATTCACTTCTCAATTTTGTAAATCTTTCCAAAAGGGTCTTGGTACTCGTGTTAATTTAAATACGACCTTTCATTCACAATCTGATGGGCAAGTGGAGCGTACTATCCAAACTTTGGAAGATATGATGAGATCGTGTGTAATTGACTTCAAGGGTAATTGGGATGAGCACTTGCCTTTGATTGGATTTTCATATAATAATAGCTATCACTCAAGTATTGGTATGGCTCCATTTGAGGCTCTATATGCTAGAAGGTGTAGATCTCCTATAGGCTGGTTTGAAGTGGGCCAAGTTTCTTTGATAGGTACCGAGTTGGTACATGAGGATATGGAGAAAGTTTGGCTTATGAGAGGCAGGTTGAAAATGGCTCAAAGTCGACAAAAGTCCTAAGCCGATGTTAGAAGAAGAGATCTTGAGTTTGATGTGAAAGATTGGGTCTATTTGAAAATTTCACCCATGAAACGTGTAATCATATTTGAAAAGAAAGGGAAGCTTAGTCCCCGTTATGTGGGCCCATATCAGATTTTGAGGCGTATTGGTAAAGTTTCTTATGAACTTGACTTGCTTAATGACTTGGCATCGGTGCATCCATTTTTCCATGTCTCCTTTTTGAAGAAATATGTTGGTGATCCGACTTCTATAGTACCATTGGAGAGTCTTGTAAAAAAGGATAGCCTTTCTTACGAAGAAGTTCCTGTTGAGATCTTAGGCCGGCATGTTCGAAAGTTGAAATAAAGAAATTGATTCAGTGAAGGTTCTTTGGAGGAATCAGTTAGTTGAAGGTGCTACTTGGGAGGCCGAGGCCGATATAATATCCCGTTATCCTCATTTCTTTCCCTCTGTTCGTACTCTAGCTTGAGGTATTCAATTCCTCATGGGTTATTCTTTTGGTGTCATGTGTCTTAGATATTCCCATGATTTCCTCATTTATGCATTTTCATGAAAGCTTGAATTTTGAGAAAAAATGAGTTAACTTGATTGATTTCTTCATGTTTATGTGCATTTGAGTATGAGTTGCATATAGACCTTATTAAATGATGTATTGAACATGCTTTAGCTTGGAGTCGATGTTTCAACCTCGGATAGGTGCATTTATATGATTGAATTCATGTTGGGCTGGTAGGTTAAAGTGCATAACCTCCTTATTATGTCTTGAATCCTATTTGAGGACGAATGTTCCCAAATGGGGAGATAATGTAACACCTCGGATTAAAAAAAGTGAGAAATTGCAACTTTTTAGGATCTCGTGCCAGTATCAACCAAGCCACCCATGGTCCGTGGTATGACACATGGTCCGTAGGTTGAACCGTGGTTGGCTAATCCCAGTTCCTTGAAATAGTAAAAGTTTCAATAATTACATACGGTTCACCAGGATGGTTCAATGTCCCATGCACGAGTCGTAGGTAGGTCTCGTAGGTGCGTCCCAGACTTAGAGAAATTTTAGAACCCAAAAGTTGAGACCCACGGCTGAGGTGTACGATATGTAGGTTGACCCACAGACTGTACATGGGTCCGTCGTTGGGGGGTCCAAATACAGTGGTCTCTGATCTCACCCATGCCTGACCAGGACGGTCTGTAGTCTAACCAACGGATCGTAGGTCTGGCCGTTAGTGAGGTCGGCAGTTAATTTTTAAGAAGGGCTTTTGGGTCTTTTCCATATTATCCCAACCCAATACTGTGTCGTTTTACCCTTTACCAAAGCCCTATATACTGATTTTTAACCCCCAAAACACCCAATTGAACTCATTCTCCTAAAGTTCCCCAAAGTTGAACAAGTCATCTTCTCCAATATTTCTCTCTCTAAGGAAGAAGAAGGAATCTAGGGTTTCAAGATCAAGTCTTCTAATCCCCCATTGATTTCAAGCTTATGGCTTCAAGGTGTGATAATTTTCACCTATGGAGCTCTTTCGTCCATAGGGTTCCTAAATTCTCCAATTTACAAGTTAGAAATCTTTAATTGAAGTTAGGGTTTTCTTGTATGTCATGGGTTCCTTTCAATGTTGATCTACTTGATTGTTTTATGAACTATTATGCATGAATTGCGATGATTCCATGTTTTTAAGTTGAATTCCCATGAGCCCATGCTTTACCCATGTTTTCTAGACTATGATGATTGAAAGTGGGTTTTTGAACTATGAAAGATGATCTTTATGAAAATATGCATGTTCTTATGAAATTGATGAAAATGATCTAAGTTCCTTTGAGAGTAAAGCATAAATGTTGTTATTGTTGATTGTTATGGAAGGATTTCTCACATAATACTCAATACATGAATGTAAAAGGTTTTCTCACATAAAGGATTTTAAGAGAAAGGTTTTCTCAACTAAACTAAGAATCAAGTTTTTAGGAGCTATTCTAATGATAGGGAAAGAGGCGATTATCCATGTCCCCTAATGTTAAGGCAAGAGGCGATTACCCGTGTACTTTAAAGATAAAGATGAATATGATTGATGACTATTCCGTGGGAGTTATGCTTAGTACCGAGTGGAAAGGTGGAGATTACCCGCGTCCCATAAACTATATTCCACCATAGGTTGTCTTAGATAGACATGAGCTAGTGGATCCACTTAAGCTAGAAGTCATGGTTCATACTTTGGCAAGTAAGGACACCTCTTTTTGGTGTGGGGTAGACACCGGATTCCATGTTATAGCACATATGGTCTCTATGTCGGTTAAGGAAATTTTCCGCTACAATAATGATGAACTAAGGTTACTTCTATAAGTATCTCACACATGTTCAAATATGATCTTACTTGCATTGACCACTATCATGATTATGTTTCTAATCTCTCATCTTATGTTTTAACTTGGTCTTTGCATGATATGAAAATGTCCTTTTAGCATGATTTGGAAAATTTTATGCATGGCTATCATACTTAGTACATTTTGTACTAATGCATACACTTGCCTACATTCTTCTAAAAATGTTGGGTCCGACGCTCCGATTCCGCATCACCATGGCTAGTGGTCACCTTTGTTATCTTGAGTAGTGGTGAGTCCTCATGTTCCGACGATCGAACCTTTTATTGCCTTTCATCTTTACTTTTCAGATGTTGTAAGTGATGCCAGGGTTACATCCCGATCACTCTTGATGCAATAGATTCCCTTGAGACTATGTAGACTTCCACTTTCGTTTTTTGACAACTCTTTATGATATAAACTATATTTTTTTTAAAAATCTTAATTTCTATAATCTTGTTTATGCATGCTAAGTGGCTCGTGTAGGCTTTATCAGGGTCCTATATTCCATGTCATGTCTATGGGTTACTTTGGGTCGTGACATCTATGCGGTGGTTTGGCACACTTCTCATAACCCAGTAAATCTATCCCAAGAGTTGCTAACTGACTCACCATGCAATGCTACAAAGTTATTGAGTTTATCCTTGAGGTTCAACTTTTTGGACAATTGAAAGTACTTCTCCATAAATACCTTATGCAACCCATCCTAAGTGGTGATTGAGTTATATGGCAACTCATACACCCATACAGTAGCATCACCTGTCAACGAAAGTGGGAACACCCTTAAGCCGATCGCATCCATATCTAAATCTGGTCGTCCACCACTACTCATACATACACTCTTCACTTTGCTCATTTGAGCATAGGGATCCTCCAAAGGTAACCTAGCAAACAACCCTCTAGATGTAAGCATTTGCATCAAACTGCTGGTTACCACAAAAGTCGACCCCACAACATTCTAATCAACCCTGTAATTTTCACACACATCGAGTGCTGGCTGATTTTGCACTCTTTCAGCATTGTCAACTTGTGGGTTCCCTTGGACGTTTCTATTCACTTCCACAACTCCAGGAAGTTGCACTCCAGCAACACCCCATTGACTTGCTCCGATTGGATCATTCTGTACCTCAAGATTTTAACCTCTTCCAACCATTCTTCTCAGAGTTCTTCTTGATTTAGGATCGTAGGGGGTCAGGGGGATTGCTTTGACTCCGTGTACTTGGCAAATACCGGAAATAAGACATGTAGAAAACAAAAAAAACGTAAATCAGGAAATAATTGAAGAAAGTTCAACAAAAAAATAGTCTAATCTAAAAGCCTTATTCCCCGACAGCGGCACCAAAATTTGACATGCCCAAATTACACTTCCCTAAAGAAGTATAAGCGGTCGTTGACAAATAAAGAACCTAACTGAGGTTAGGATCGATCCCACGAGGAATATGGTGGAGACTTAGGCTAATTTATAGTTAATTGTACTTATCTTCAGGTTTATTTCTGTAAAAAGGGGGGATTTGTAAATATAGTGACTGTTGATTGATTTGTAGTAACAAGTAACAAGTAATCAGGATTCGCAGTTTGTAATATCAATATGAGATTAAAACTAAGGCATATATGTTCCACACAAGTTCTTAACGCAATAATTCTAATAATAGTAACTCCTTCCTAGTGTTAACATGTAAGGTTGGTAAGTTTGGTATTTCCTAAGTGATTGGTCGTCCAAGTAGGGACAACTTGGCCAGTCGACGGGTGTATGCTTTACTAATACTTACCCTTAACCCCAGATTAGCCCTCGCGGTCTGTGGGTCAGGCTATTAGATAGGAGACTATCACGCTTAATTTCCGTTGTTCAATCCCTTTATCATTCATTATTTCCTTGGTCGGGCAAGTAGGAATGAGGCGATTTCTAACGTTGCACACCATTAAAAAGTATCAAAAACAAAGGGATTAACAATACATGCATAAACACTATTTAAGAATTACTTAATTATTAGTCATACATTTTTAATTATTCATGGTTCCCACAACCCTAGCTGTGGATTTATCTATTCATGCTTGGGTTATCAAAAATCATAATAGGATTAATAAAACAAATCATGATCTTACAATTAAAATAGATTAATCCAGAATCTTGAATTGAAGAACAAACACAAATTTCATAAACAAAGCTTCAAGAACTAATTGCCAAAAGTTTTTGCAAAATAATTCTCAAAACCCTAAACCAAGTATCACAAAAGGTCTAACACACAAAAAACAAAAATTAAAACTATTATTCATAGAACGTAAATCGTAAACCAGGTAGGAAAAGGAAATTTTAAGGAAATCCGGTTCTGGCAGTGTCGTCCACGACTTGTCACCTATGGCACGTCATACGAATGACCGCTCGTAGGTGCAGTCGTCACTCACAAGTTGGTCAAATTCATGTGGGAGTCATTGACGGTCATGACCTACAGCTCGTAGGTCTAAGCCTGACACATCCTATGAAATCGTCATTATTGGACTAAAACTCATCTTCTCTGAAGTCACTCACGACCCATCATCGATGGCTCATCAAAGGACCTACAATCCGTTAGTCCTTTCATTGTTCAAACCTTATTCCATTTTCCTATAGAGTTCACCCAAGCCAGCAACCTGTGTCTAGTCGAAGGAATGACGGCTCGCAAGTGAGCTCGTCTGTTGCTCACTTGCAGCTGTTTCAACCCTTTTCTGCACCATTGCTCCAAAACCTATTTCCTGCAAAATTAGATCAAAAAACCATCAGATCTATTAACAAAATGCCTAAGACTCATGCAATACTCCAAGTTTAATGCAAAAAAATACCATAAACTCACGATACATCACTTACCTCAGCCCCTAATATTACATTACCTGAAGGATTGGATGGTTTTGTGGTTTATTGTGATGCTTCACATATTGGTCCTTGTTGTTATTTGATGCAATATGGGGAAGTCATTGCTTATGTTTCAGGCAATTGAAGGTGCATGAAAAGACTTATCCAACTCACAACTTGGAGTTTGCGGTGGTGGTTAAAGATTTGGAGACATTACCTTTATGGTGTTCATGTTGATGTGTTCACAGATCATAAGAGTTTTAAATACGTGTTCACCTAAAATGACTTGAATCCTTACCAAAAGAGATGGATCGAGTTATTAAAATATTATAGTATAAGTGTCTCTTATCATCCGGGTAAAGTGAGTGTGGTTTTCGATGCTCTAAGTCGACTATCGATGGGTAGTGTTGCTCATGTTGAGGATAGTAAGAAACCGTTAGTTCATGATGTTCATCGATTAGCCCAATTGGGTGTTCACTTGCTTGATTCCAAAGATAGTGGAATCATTATTTAGAATGGTTCAGAATCGTCTCTAGTATCAGATGTAAAAGCTAAACAAGATCTTGATCCGCTTTTGGTTTATATAAAGAAGTCAGTTTCTTAGAAGGTCATTCAGGCTTTCTCCTAAGCGGGAGATGGTGTTCTTCGTTACCAAGGTCGATTATGTGTTCCGAATGTGGATGAGTTGAGGAATCAGATTTTGGTAGAAGCTCACAATTCTTTGTATTCTATTAACCTGAGAGCCACCAAGATATACCATGATTTTTTCAGAGGTCTATTTAAATGTTTAAAGAAGCAATTGAATATTAATCATGAAATATAGTCAATGCATTCAAAATAAGAGACATAAGAAAGCTTTGAAGAAACATAGTTGTTTTCGTTGGATATTAGCTTTAACCGACAATAAACCTAGGAGAGCTATATCATGGAATCTGGTATATCCGTCATACCAAAAGAATGGGATTCTACTTGCAAAGGTAGAATCCGTACATATCATCTTTTGCTAAAGTAGATCCACAAGCTAGGTCATTTAAGTCAATCCTACGGTGGCACATAGTTAGGCACTAAAGGTTGAAATTAGAGACTACCCTATCTGAGCCTCAACCCCAAAGTCCTCTCGGTGCTAAGTCTAAATCCAAAAATAATAGATAAAAGTCATATATCAATATAACATAGGGAAAGCAATGATCAATACCAATCCACATCTTACGAATCACAACATAGAATAGCTTCTTAAAACACAATTCAAGCATAGGTGAGAAAACCTTTTACTAATGTGAATCCATATGTGAGAAATACCTTTGACAATAATAATTATATTCATATGTGTGACAAAACTTTCACAATAAAATTGATACTTTCATCTAAAAACAGCCTATCATCATAAGCATCATTTCTCATAAAACATTCACAATTCTTCAAAATCCATAGTTCATGGGTTCATAGGTTTTTTTTCCATAAATTCATAATAGAAAATCATGTATCATACTTTGGTACATGTAATTTCAACTAGATACTATGTAATTCGCCTTAAATCATGCAATGCGAGATTGAATCAACAACAAGAATCATAATTGTATGAAATCCATATAGAACTAGGAAGAACCCGTATTTGATCAATTGAATTAGATCTTTGAGGAATTGAAAAACTTGGGGACCCCATGGAGGAATAGAATCCATGGGTGAATACCCACATACCTTGCTACTCAAAGCCCAAGATGAATAGTTGATTGGAGACTTTGATTGAACCCTAACTTCTTCTTCTTCTTCTTCCTTAGGTTGAGAGGGAATTTGGTTAGGTTTTGGGGAATTAGGGGGACGGGTTTTAAAGTGGGTAGTTTTAGGACATAAAAGCATTATATAGGACTTAGGATAGAATACAAAACGACTTAGTTTAGGCTTAAAATTTTAGGAAAAACCCCAAAACCCCTTGTAAATGAACTGCCGAAACTTCCTATGGTTGGGACCTACGGTCCTTAGGATTTTCTATGAATCGTCCTGGTCAATCGTAAGAAAGTTTAGAAGCCTTCAACTTATACCAACTCTTGATGGAACCTGTCTACAACTCGTAGGTCTTCCTATGACCCGTAGACACCAACAGTAGAAGACAACACATGCCTCAATATATCATTAAGTCTAGATTGTTTCTAAGGACCCTAGGTACGACTCGTAGATCATTTGACGGACCATCCTGGTGAACCGTAGAAAAAGGTACTGGGACTTGATTTTTAAAATGCTATTTCTCTTGTTTCTACGGATGCCATCTACGTTCCATAGATGGGGACCGGTAGAACCAGACTGTAACCAAAAATCCACTTTCCTTTTCTTTTAAAAAATCCAAGGTGTTACAATATCTCCCTCTTGGAAACATTCGTCCTTGAATGACACTCAAGCTAGCATAAAAGAGTAAGGGAGAATATAACAACCCAACATGAATGAAACTTCATCAAACTGTACATAACCAAGGAGGAACATCAACTTCAAGCTACAACCCACTCAAACCATCATTTCATAAGGAATACAGACAAATCATACTCAAATGCACATAATCATGAAGTAATCAATCAAGCTAACTCATTTTCTCAAAAAATAGTTTTTTTTTCATGAGCATGCATGCTTGAGGAAACATGAGAATGACTAAGACACATGAAACCAAAAGAATATACTATGAGAAACTAAATACCTAAAGTTAGAATAGGATTGGAGGGAAATAGATGGGGATAACAGGATATCACATCGGCCTCGGCCTCCCAAATAGCACCCTTAACCCATTGATTCATCCACAACAGTTTTACGGATACAACTTCCTTATTCCTCAACTCTTTAACTTGGCAGTCCAAAATCTCAACCGGAACATCTTCATAAAAAAGACTCTCCTTTATACCAAGACTCTCCAATGGTACTATAGATGTTAGATCACCAACACATTTCTTTAACAAGAGACTTGGAAAACCAGATGCACCGATGCCAAATCATTAGGAAAATCAAGTTCATAATCGACCTTACCAATACGCCTCAAAATCTGATATGGGCCCACATAACGGGGACTAAGCTTCCCCTTCTTTCAAAATCTCATTACACCCTTCGTGGGTGAAGTTTTAAAGTAGACCCAATCATCGACAACTAATTATAGATCTCTTTTTCTAACATCGGCATAGAACTTTTGACAACTAATTATAGATCTCTTCTTCTAACATCGGCATAGGACTTTTGAAAACTAATTATAGATCTCTTCTTCTAACATCGGCATAGGACTTTTGTTGACTTTGATCCATTTTCAACCTTTCTCTAATAAGCTAAAATTTCTCCATAGCCTCATGTACTAACTCAGGACCTATCAAAGCGACTTCACCAACTACAAACCACCCAATAGGAGATCTACACCTTCTACCATAAAGTACCTCAAATGGAACCATATCAATGCTTGAATGATAGCTATTATTATAAGCAAACTCAATCAAAGGAAAATGATCATCCCAATTACCCTTGAAGTCAATCACACAGGGTCTCAACATATCTTCCATAGTTTCGATAGTACACTCATCTTGTCCATCGGTTTGAGAATGAAAGGCTGTACTAAGCTTGACACGAGTACCAAGACATTTTTAGAGAGACTTCCAAAATTATGAAGTAAATTGGGTACCACAATTGGAGATAATGGATAAGGACAATCTATTCAACTGAACCATTTCCCTTAGATATAAGGTAGCATAATCCTCCGCCGAATACGAAACCTTGACGGGAATGAAATGAGCTGACTTCATCATACGGTCTACAATAACCCAAATCGAGTCATGATTTCACAGGGTGCGGGGTAAACAAACAGTAAATTCCATATTAAAATATTTCACTTCCAAGCAAGGATACTAATATCTTGGGACAAACCTCTCGGATATTGATGTTCAACTTTCACTTGTTGACAATTAGGATACTTAGCCATAAATTCCCAATATCCTTCTTCATCCTATTCAACCAATAGACCTCCCGTAAGTCATGGTATATCTTGGTGGCTCCCGGGTGAATTGAATATCATGAACTATGGTCTTCTAATAACATTTTTATCTCTCAAGTCATCAACATTGGGAACACACAAAAGACCGTGATTCCGAAGCACACCATCTCCCCCTTAGATCAACCTTGGAGAGAGCCTCTATGGACTTTTTAAGCACCGTTTCCTTTAACTCAACCAAAATAAGATGAAGACCTTCCTTGGCTTTCACATCTGACACAAAGGATGATTCAGAACCATAATGAATGATAACACCACCTTCATTAGAATCAACCAACCGAACACCCAATTTGGCCAATCTATGAACATTATAAACCAACTCCTCCTTATAATCCTCAACATGAGCAACACTACCCAATGATAGTCGACTAAGAGAATGCACTACCACATTCACCTTACCGAGGTGATAGAGGACACTCATTTTGTCATTCTTTATCAACTCAATCCCCTTTCTTTGGTGAAGAGTTCGATCCTTTTGCTTGAACACTTATTGCAAACTTTTGTGTTCGGTAGGAATATCAACATGACTACCATACAAAAAATTCCTCCAAATCTCTAAGGCAATAACAAGTGCCACTAGTTCTAAATTATGGGTAAGATAGTTCTTTTCATGAATTTTGAGTTGTCTTGAAGAGTAAGCAATGACCTTCCCATTTTGCATAAGAACACACCCTAATCCTATCCTTGAAGAATCAAAATAAACAACAAACCCATCGGACCCTTTTGGTTAAGTCAACACCGGAGCGGAGGTAAGTCTATCTTTCAATTCTTAGAATCTCTTCTCACATGCTTCCGACCATAAGAAATTCACTTTCTTTTGGGTCAATGCCGTTAATGGAGAGACAATCGAAGAAAACCTTCCACAAACCTTTTACAATAACCAACCAAACCTAAGAAACATTCCAGTATCTAGAGGGGATAGAGGTCTGGGCAAACTCTTAACCATGTCCGTATTTTAGGATCTACCATAATACCCTTTCCGAAAGTAATATGACCAAGAAAAGCCACAGACCTCAAACAAAACTAGAATTTACTAAACTTTGCAAATAGTTGTTGTTCTTTGAGAGCTTGCAACACGATCATCAAATGATCAACATGCTCATCCCCACTCCTTGAGCAAATCAATATTTCATCAATAAATACAATCATAAACATATCAAGATATTGTCTAAACACCCTATTCATCAAATCCATGAATTCAACCGGAGCATTAGTCAAACCGAATGACTTTACCAAAAACTCATAATTACCATACTGAGTTCGAAAATCCATTTTTGGAATGTCATCTTCATTCACCTGCAATTGGTGATAACCCGACCGGAGGTTGATGTTAGAGAAGTAACTTGCTCCTTGGATTTATTCAAACAAATCATCTATCCTTGGAAGAGGATTCTTATTCTTAATGGTAACCTTGTTCAATTGCTGGTAGTCGATACACATCCGAAGTGAACCATCCTTCTTAAGAACAAACAAAACTGGAGCACTCCATGGAGAGATACTAGATCGGATTAATCCCTTATCCAACAAATCTTTCAAATGCTCTTTTAATTGTTTAAGTTCTGTTAGAGCCATATGATAAGGAGGAATAGAAAGAGGCTGCATATCTGGGAGAAGGTCAATACCAAAGTCTATTTCTCTTTCGGGAGGAATACTAGGTAGTCATCAGGGAACACTTCCAGAAACTCACTTACAACGGGGACAGTCTCAAGAATAAGGGTTTTGGAATCCATATCCCTTACCCAAACAAGATGATACATGCAACAACACTTAGAAATCATTTTTCTAGATTTAAGACAAGAAAAAAACTAACCATTACACATAGAATTTCCACCTTTCAACTCTAGGATGGGCTCATTTGGAAATTGAAACATGACCACTCGGGTCCTACAATCAACAAAAGTATAAAAAGAATGAAGTCATTCCATACCGAGAATAACATCAAAATCAAGCATATCAATCTCTAGAAGATCAACATAAGTAAATCTATTACATAAGGAGACATGAAAACTTCTATAGACTCTCTTAGCCATAATACATTCACCAATAGGAGTAGAGATAAAAAAAAAGGGTCTAAAAATACATCCAGAGAAGCATCAAACCTCATAGTCACATATATCATCACAGAAGACAAAGTAGCACTAGGATCAAGAAAAGAATAAACATGAAGTTGAAAGACTTTCAACATACCAATAACAACATTTGGAGAACCCTATTGATCATGATGAGTTTGAAATGCATAGAATCAGTTCTACTTTGGAGCACTTGAACCCGAACCACTAGGCGGAGCTTGCCTACAATCCTTTCCCTTGTCAATTCTAGATAGACAATCTCTCAAGCGGTGACCACTCTTTCCACAACTAAAAATAATTATCCATACCTATCAAGCATTTTCCTGCATGACTCTTGCCACAGTTTTGGCATGCGGGAACTGAAGATCCACTTCCACAACCATTTCCTCTTTGAGGCTTAGGGTTACACACCCTATCTTTGTTGAACTTAGGAGCCGGAGCATTGGAGGTCCCTTGACAGAAAACCTTTGTCGGAACCTAGAACGACCATGTCCATTGGACCTTGATTGCCAAAAGTCACCATCACCGGTCTTTGCTCTCTTTGCCTCCCTAGACCTTTTCTTATGCTTCTCCTCTTCGATTTGTTGAGTATGAATAATTAGACGAGAAATGTCTATTTTCTTAATGAGCATGATGGTATGACATTCTTTAGCCACCATTTTTGACACTGTCGAAACAAATTTGCTCATCTTTGCCCTTGTATCAACAACCATAATAAAAGCATCTCTAGATAATTGTGTTAACTTTAAGGCATACTCCTTCACACTCATATTCCTTTGACGAAAGTAATTGAATTTAAGTGCATTTGTCTCCCTCATCTCAATGGGAAATAACTTATCAAGGAAGCAACCTTAAACTTTGCCCAATCAAGCGGACCCGCATCAACCACCCTCTCTTCCTTTCATTAGTTAAACCAAACATGAGCAACACCATTAAATTGATAAGCAGCCAACTCCGCCTTTCCACTGGCGTCAATCTGATGATCATCATAATCCTATACACCTCATTAATTAACTTTTGAGGGTCTTCCTCAACCTTGGAACCATGAAACACTGTAATATTCAAATTAGTGAAGTTCCTCACTCTAGTTGGCACCGTACCGACATTTAGGTTCATAGAGACCACCGTCTCCCTATTGGCTTGCACCATTATAGCTTGAGCCAAAACATGAAAATTGGTCCCGAACTCCGCATTAGTCACTTTTTCAGCCAAAGGGTCGACTGGAATTTGAGAAGCTACTAGAGAAACTAAAGGAGTTTCCAGTTCCACATTCTCACCTGCATTCCTTCTAATGTATGATTTTCGAGGGGTCATATCCTAAAAAGCATCAAATAAGGATTAGGAGAGAGACATATAGAGGTAAACTTTATCGCTCGAATTTAGAGTGGAGAAAGAAGTGGATTTTCCTAAATATCTTATAGCCTCTTATTTATAAATGTGGCATGCTTCACACTTATGAACAAGACTCTACTCGACATGGCTTCTAAGAAATCCTAGGACCTTTCTAAACCTTCTTTTCTGAATACCAAGGTTTGTCACAACCCAAAGTATACCCTAGGCGTAACATGACGTATAAAACCCCAAAAGTCCTTACATAAGCCACTTAGCATATATCTTACAAGATGATAGAAATAAATATTTCAAAGAAATGGTCTTATATCATAAAAGAGTTTGAAAAAGCAGAAGTCTAATATGAGTTTCAGTAAACCATCTATTACATCATAAGGAAAGTGATTGGGACGTAGACCATACACATACAAGTCTAAAAACTAATGAAAAACATGAACAAGTAAATGTTTCTCGATCCTCGAAATATGAGGACACACCAAACTCTTGAATCCAGAAGAATCAACTAGCCATGAGAGTGAGGGGTAAGAGCATTAGACCTTACATTAATGAGACAATGTAGGCAAAAGTATGCATTAGTACATAAAATGTATTAAGTGTGGGGCAATATGCATAAAATAGACATGGTGACATAAATACATTAAACATGGAATGTATGACCAATATTTGAACATTTAAATGCTTAAAGAAGCAATGTCATATGAATCATGAAATATAGTAAATGCATTCAAAATAAGAGACATAAGAAAGATTTGAAGAAACATAGTCTTTTTTGTAGGATATTAGCTTTTACCGGCAGTAAGACCATGAGAGTTATATCATAAAATTTGGTATATCTCTCATACCGAAAGAAGGGGATTCTACTTTCCAAGGTAGAATCCGTACATATCATCTTTTGCTAAAGTGGATCCACTAGCTAGGTCACTTAAGACAATCCTACGGGGGCACGTAGTTAGGGACTAGAGGTTGCTACTAGAGACTATCCTATTTGAGCCTCCACCCCAAAATCCTCTCGGTGCTAAGTTTAAATCCCAATAGAATAGATAAAATTCAAATATCAATATAACACAGGGAAAGAAATGATCAATACCAATCAACATCCTAAAGATCAAAAGGTAGAATAACTCCTTAAAACACAATTCAATCATATGTGAGAAAACCTTTCACCAATTTGAATCCATATATGAGAAATACCTTTGACAATTAAAATCATATTCGTATGTGAGAAAATCTTTCACAATAACATTGATACTTTCATCTAAAAGAACCTTATCATCATAAGCATCATTTATCATAAAACATGCATAATTCTTAAAAATCCATAGTTCATGGGTTCATAGGTTTTGATTTTCATAAATTGTAACACCTCGGATTTGAAAAGATGGAAAATTTTAGCTTTTTTCTAGAATTGGTGCCAGTTTCAACGAAACAGGTCCATGGGCTGGCATACGGATCGTAGGTGGAGCCGTGGGTGGTGAGTTCAGAAATTCCTAAAAGTTTCAAGTCCCGCTACTTTTATACGGTTCACCAGGACGGTCCGTCATCCAATGTACGAGTCGTAGATAAGTCTCATAGGTGAGCCTCAGACTTAGAGATATTTTATGAAATTTTCTTTGTACCCACATAGGCCATGTATGGACCGTAGCTTGACCCACGGGCCATGCATGGGTCCCATCAGTCGAGGGTCCAAGAAAACCACTTTAGAGTTAAGGAGAATCTTTCTTCTGAAGAAGTATCAGTTGAGATTTTGGACTGGCAAGTTAAGAAGTTGAGAAACAAGGAACTATCTTCCGTGAAGGTTCTTTGGAGCAATCAGTTAGTTGAGGGTGCTGCTTGGGATGCCGAGGCCGATATTATTTCCCGCTATCCTTATCTCTTTACCTCCGTCCCTACTCTAGCTTGAGGTATTCAGTCCTTCATGATTTAGTCTTTTGGTTTCATGTGTCTTAGATATATTCCCATGATTCCTCATTTATGAATGTTCATGAAAATCTTATTTTTTTAGAAAATGAGTTGACTTGATGGATATCTTTATGTTTATGTGCATTTGAATGTGAGCTGCATATAGGCCTTATGAAATGATGTTTTGAACATGCTTTAGCTTGGGGTTGATGTTTCCTCCTCGGATATGTACATTTATGTGATTGCATTTATGTTGGGCTGTTAGATCTAGTTCCTACCCTCCTTATGATGTCTTGAATCTCATTCAAAGACGAATGTTCTCAAGGGGGAGATATTGTAATACCTCGGATTTAAAAAGAAGGACAATTACATGTTTCTAGAAACTTGTGTGTGCACTGACAGAACCACCGATGGATCGTAGGTCGACTTACGGGCAGTAGGTGGGAGCCGTTGGTGGCAAGCTAAATAATTTTTGAAATGTCAAGTTCCAGTACCTTTTTATGGTTCACCAGGATGGTCCGTAATTCAATGTACAAGTCGTAGATAATTTCTAAGGTGAGTCTCAGACTTAGTGAAATTTTGAGAGTCAAAGTTCGGACTTACGGTTTGTATGCACGGTCTGTAAGTGGACCTACAGACCGTAAATTGGTCTCGTCGTTTGAAGTTCCAAATTCAAGTCTCTGAACCCCACCTACGATCGACCAGGACCATCCGTAGTAGGACCTATGGACTGTAGGTCTAATCCGTTGGTGAGGGCTCGATAGTTATTTTTAGGGGATTTTTGGTCTTTTCCATAATCGTTTTAACCCAATACTATGTCATTTTTATCCTAATCCCAGACCTTATATAAGTCTTTTAAGCCTAAAATCTAATTACTCTAAATCATTCTTCAAATTTACCCTAATCCCTCCAGGTTCTTCCTTAATATTTCTCTCTCTAGAAACTTGAAGAAGATGGATAGGGTTTCAAGATCAAGTCTCCAAACTCACCATTAATTGTGAGCTTTTGGCATTAAGGTATTGATAGTATTCACCTATGAAGTCCTTTCATCCATAGGATTTTCAAATTCTCCACTTTTACAAGTTAGAATCTCCAATTGAAATTAGAGTTTTTATTCAATCTAATGGATTCTTTTCAATTATGATCTAATTGATTGTTTTATGTTGTTTTATCCATGAATTGAAATGATTCCATATTTTTAAGTTGAAATCATTTGAATCCATGCATGATCCATAATTTATCGAATTGATCATATGACGATGCTTTTAAAAGATGAAAGATGAATTTGTGAAGATATACATGTTATTTAAGAAAGTAATGAAAATGATAGCTTTGATGTGTTGTTGTATTGTGAAAGGATTTTTCTCACATAAAGGATGCATAAGGTCGAAAGCTTTTCTCACCTAAGATGAATCAAGATTAAGGATCTATTCTAATGATAAGACAAGTGACGATTACCCATGTCCCTTAATGATAAAACAAGTAACGATTACCCATATTTTAAGATGATAAAATGAGTTAAGATTAATGACTAATCCATAGGGTTTATGCTTAGCATGGATTGGACAAGTAGAGATTACCCATGTCCCATAACTATGTGCCACCATAGGTTTGTCTAGATAGACATGAGCTAGTTGATCCAACTATGCTAGAAGTTCATGGTTCTTACCTTGACAAGTAAGGACATCTCTTTTCGGTGTAGGATAGACACCGGATTCCATGTTACATCTCACATGGTATATATATCGGTTAAAGGTAAATCCCCCACAATAATGAAACAAGGTTTCTTTCTAAAAGTATATCAAATGTATTCCTAAATATGTTTAGCTTGCATTGACCATGGTTATGACTTATGTTTTTTAACATATTATTTTATGATTTATCTTGGTCATTGCATGTCATGTAAAGCCCCTTTTAGCATGATTTCATAACTCTTATGTATTTCTATCATACTTAGTACATTCCATGTACTAACACATAATTTTCCCTACATTGTTTCACTAATGTAGGGTCTGATGCTCCTATTCCGCATACTCGTGGCTAGTGACCCCCTTTTAGAGATTTGAAGATTGGTGAGTCCTCATATTCTGAGGACCGAGATTCTTTTATTGCTTTCATATCTTTTCTTTTTGGATATTGCATGTTATGTATGAGTTACGTCCCAATCACTCCTTTGATGTAAAAGATTGCTTAGAGACTAATATTAGAGTTCCGCTATTTTATATCAAACTCTTTTATATGAAATGCTACTTTTAAACTCCTTACTTCTATTATCTTAAATGATGTATGCTAAGTGGCTTGTATAGGGCCTCTGGAGGTCTTATACATCATGTAACATCTAGGGTATACTTTGGGTCGAATTGACATTAAGATGAGACCTAATGGAGATTTTAAGCATAGATGCTCTGAGATCAAAAGATGATTAGTGTCAATGAAGATGACTTAGCCTATTCATGAATGTTCATCACTATAGAGCAGCACAATCACCCCTATGTGACATGAATTTCTTATCCCCGCACCCCTAGATTGCTTGATATCTATTGATTTCTTCAATATTTTATTTTAATTGCGATTATATATACTCAAAGCTTTATATTAAGTTTGTGATATCATCCACCCAATTGTTATTACTATTAAAAATGAGCTAAAATAAAGTACAACTTTCTTGATAAGGAATTCTCCACAACATACAATTCCCTGTGGGATTCCACCCCGACTCTTTGTTGGGTTTTTACTGACTATGATCACTCACTCTTTCAATTAGTTTTGGAGAGTGATATGAGTGTTATCAAAAATTGTGCCGCTGCTAGGGAGTGGTGATTGAGAATTCTAATTGAGAATTCTAATTGAGAAATTAGATTTTAATTTTGTTTATTTGTAGAAG
This sequence comes from Solanum etuberosum, assembly GCA_029582245.1. Lineage (NCBI taxonomy): Eukaryota > Viridiplantae > Streptophyta > Magnoliopsida > Solanales > Solanaceae > Solanum > Solanum etuberosum. The sequence goes on from JAJONR010003764.1 coordinate 51,068, forward strand.
ATTTTTTGTTTGGTGTTGTTGTTGGCTGATTAGTAGGTTGATAAAATGAGTGACCATGGGAGTTACAACGAAGGTCATTATGGTCAAAATGACAACATGTGTGATTTGAATGACATGCACATGAATGTTATTCAAACCACGGGAGCAATCCGAATACCTGCTACAACCGGGAGAGCGGTGTTTCATATCACCAGAACTATGATACAATTGCTCCAAATGAAAGGATATTTTGGGGGTCTAGCTCATGAGGATCCCCATGAACACCTCAGGAATTTCTAGGAAGTGTGTGGACCCTTTGTGTTCAAGAATATCTCTCAAGAGTCTGTGAGGTTGAGGTTTTTCCCGTTCTCTTTAACGGGAGAGTCTGTGAGGTTGAGGTTTTTCCCGTTCTCTTTAACGGGAGAGTCTGTGATGTTGAGGTTTTTCCCGTTCTCTTTAACGGGAGAGGCTACAAGATGGTTTCCAGAATTGCCAAATGATTAAATCACTTCGTGGGTAGAGCTAAATGATGCCTTCTTTGAGAGGTTCTTTCCACCCAGAAGATGGTTGAACTATGAATCCAGATCCAAAATTTTAAGCGCATTGGAGATGAGCCTCTACATGAGACGTGGTTGAGGTTCAAGAAGCTGCTTTTGCTATGTCCAATGCATGGCGTTCCGGACAATTTTGTGCTGCAACACTTCTATTGCAGTCTTGATTCGTTCAACAAAGTTGTGGCTGATCAGTTAGTCCAAGGTTGATTAATGAGGCAACTGTATGATGTGGATGCGTTGTTCCTAGATGATATGACTAAGGTCAATTGAGCATGGCACCCTAGAGAAGACCAAGTGCGTCCTCTACAATTGAGTTTAAGAAAGAAACAAATCGAGAAAGACCATGAAAGAGATGATAGCATGGCTAAAATGATGACCCAAATTGATTTGTTGTCAACATTTCATGGGAGGTGGAACCAGGTCAGTAGTTGCGGTTGGAACCAATAGTGGTCAGTGCCTGGATGATGCAAAATTTGAGGCATTATACGATGAGGAAGTTCAATACTTGGAAATCAAGTGGGGGGGCGGATTCTCACACCAATTATCAACGACAAGGTGGAACCAATGTTGGAACAAGGATAGAGATTGTTGTTGGAAAAATTGGCGGGGTGGAAACTAAAGATATAGGGAGATGGAAAAAGAAAGATACGTGCCTCCCATGATCGACCACACCCAAAAGAACCATCTGGGCCTGAAGGAAGCCGGACTAAAGACATGTGTGTAAGATCTACAAAAAGGTTGAAGGGTCCGATAAGGTGTTGAATGACTTGAAAAATAACTTCTCCACTTTATCTAAGACGGTGAATTCACACTCATTTTCTATCAAGAAGCTGGAGACCCAACTGGGTCAAATTTCAACTTTTCTAAATGCAAGGCAAATTGGAACATTGCCTAATGACAGCATGCCAAACCCCAAAAATGATTGTTGAGTTTGAGTAACATGTCGTGCCACGACGTTAGATAAGGCACTTCTTGGGTTGCAACCCAAGTCTTTATTTTTGTTTTTATTGTTTTCAAATATCATGCTTTTTGAGTGCATGTTGAGAAGAGGTCACAAGATTGAAAAGGGAAGCATAGGCGATGAAAATCCCAAACGAGGATCCACCGAAGGAATTATGTGGACTAATTCTTGTCCTCCTTTGGATCTTAAATAGATGTCAAAGCGTACTGTCAAGATCGGTAATCCAAACACCAAAGGGTGATTCATCGAAGTGCACTATGCGGTCTCCAACGGGTTCGCTGAATAAGCCTTCAGGTTTGATGCTTGTTCAGGAATGTTTGGCGAGCTTAAGCTCCAATTGGTGATTTGTTGAACCCGTTCGGCGATGTTAGTCAAGATTGCCGAACGGGCCTATTATAAAAAGGCCAAGAGTCTTTTCAAACACAAAAATAAAAACCTTTGAGATTTGAGAGCCTTTTCGATTCCTTTCTCTTACTTTACATATTTTGAGTGTTTGTGAGTCTCTTGTGAGTATTTACAATAATCAAGGAGTGTATTTTTTTGGAGTTCGTGTCAACCCAACCCCAATCCCTCATTTTTGTTGATTATTTTCGACATTAAGATTGGTTTTTTAATTCTTGTTGATGCTTTGAAGTTTAAAATGCATATACGACATGGGCTTGAGCCCTTTAACTACTTTTGGGTGTTTTATTTTTATGGGTAGCATCGTATTGTATTATTTGAACTGTGCCTATAAGATTTTGATTATAAATGCCTGTTAAAATGTGAATCGTGATTGTGTTGAACAAATTGCATACTTGAATTGATAAATATGATAGGTCTAGGCCTAATTTAATGTGGGTGAAGTCTGAGTAGCCCACTGTTGACCCAATTGCATGAATTTGCCCAATGATAGACAGGGTGACTACTTTCTTAAGGGAAAATCATCAATTAGTGTAATACTTAGTAATAGATGGGGGGAAATCTCGGTACCCATGGGTAATTAAGCATATAGGTGAATTGCAAGGTTGGGGGAAAACTCATATTTGTTGTGTGTGTTGGATTAACTGTGAAAATTAGGTTGTGGGCTAAACACTTCCTATCCGGTGGGCTTGTCTTATCTTGCCAAGGAAGTTAGGCGAATCACCGAGTAAGCCCTAGCACGCCTTGTTTAACATATGCATGGCCTTGGGTACTGTCCCATTTTGCGGGGTTGGCTTAGTCTGTCGAACCCATTTGGCGAATCACCGATTGGGATATGTCATCGTCTTTGATGCTTGTGTCTTTCCGTTTTGCACTTTGAGTATCGGCAGATATCTGACTCAGTGAATCTCCAAGTTGGCATTGAATTTTCCTTGTATGCCTGAGCTCCGAGTTAATTGCTACTGTCCATTTTAGCGAGCTCACCAGAGTTCAATGATTCTGTTTGGCGATCCGCCTTCTCGTTAGGCGAGCCTCATGAATATTTTATGAAATGCGATTCAATGTGCTTTCAATTTCATTTAACTTCACAAAACATATGCTTGAATGTGTGCTTTGTAGGTATTGGCAAGAACTAAAGGCAAACAAGTGGCTTCCTCTGACATTGAGTCGGATAGAGAGTCTCCACCTCCTCCTCCACTAAAGACACATCGGGGAATATCTATAAATGAGCCTTCGGAGGATCCATGTCGCCAACACACTACAACTCAAGAATCATCTACCCAAGAAAGGGTACAACCTAGACAGGGGGTGGTGAGAAAGAGGATGAAGATCAAATCTATGTTGGTGCAACCTTCCTCTACACAGACACCAGCTTTTAAAGTCCTTTCAATTATCTCTCCAAGATCCTTGAAAAGGCTCAAAGCTGCTGGAGAAAGCATAATACTTGAGGAGAAACGACTCTCCGTAGATGGAGTAGTGAGCAACTACCCTGCCATCAGGGATACCATACCATTCCATAAGTTTGAGGGATTCACACAACCCAGGAACCCTACATCCCTTCTTGGGCGAGGGAGTCCTATGTTGCATATGCTCAAGCCCTTCTCAAAAAGTAAAAGGGCATAGTCTGGAAACCACTTGAAGAAGTGGAGGTGAGAGGCAAGAAAATCTGGTGTGACACCGAAACTATTAATATTGCACTGAAGATGCCGGCCTTTGAGTCAGACTTATATTCACTTTGGATGCTCAAGGACTTGGACTCTCTAAATGGATGGCTGGCTCTCTTGATTTCTGACTCTTCTCCCTTCTAGATGGATAGTGGTGCCTTGATCTAGAAGGACTTGGACATGGTGGCATTATATTGGTTTGGCTTCATTAGTAGCAACCTGATGGCGTCACATAACGAGTCTATTCTTCGCCATGACAAGGAGGTCTTGGTAGGTACCGTGATTGATAGGGAGCACATACATGTAGGTGCTATTATTGCCGAAGAGATGTTGATGAGGGCAAGGTAGGAGTAGACATCGATGCCATTTCCTGTACTTATTACGCATCTGTGCGAGAGCGCAGGAGTCCTTTTCCGGGCATCGTGAGGGTTACACCTGCTTCATCCAGTGATATCATGCAGATTGAGCAAGAGTATTTGCAGGATGATGCGGCTCAAAGAAAGCCGCCACTACCAGATTCTACGCATGTGGTTGACCCCAATACTTTGAGAGCTGAGGGTATCACACCTACTCCTTCTATAAAGAAGTCATGTATTTCTACACCTTCCTCCACTACTGGCCAGTCTGTTTCTACTTCTGTGTCTACTGCTACTACTAATGTTGTTAGGCCTCCCCCTTTCCTATTGCCCGCTCCCCCTTGACCCAGGCTATGATTTACCAGATGGACAACCTTGCCCAGTTAGAAGATGTTAGAGCTGCCCGGGTTGAGACGAACATGCCCAGGCTCATTGACCGACAATTATGAGGGCATTGACTTTATTGATAGAGCGTGTGGTCAAGTGTGAGGGGATTGTTCAGAGGCACAGAGTGAGGCTGTATGATCTCACAGCTAGGTTAAAGTCTAGGGAGAAGGTTGAGGATAGCTCTAGCGCACTAGACGCCATGAGAGATGAGATTGCTACTTTAAGGGCGGAGGTGGTTCAGTTAGAGTCGATAGACATCTCATTTTTTTTGGCGATATTCCCCTTTCAAATGTGCCTGCTCTTATGCCTGAGATGTGAAATGTTCTTCCTCTCTCTAGTGAGCAACCTGAGGTTGCTATGCATCTTGAGTTTGTTGATGAGAGTCAGAGGGCCGAGGATGATTTGGCCGAGGATACGGATGAGGAGGAGTTGCTGGCTGAAGAGCATGGGATTACTGAGACATTGACTGAGCTACAGGAAAACAAGAAGGTCATTCTTCAGGCAGCCCCAGAGAGATCTCTTCGAGAGACTTTCAAGGTTGGTTCTAGTGGAGTCACTACAGACCCCACCTTAACTCCTACTGCTGAGATGGGCATTGATGCCCCCGTTGAGCCTTCCCTGCCGCCTCTAGTGATATTGTTGCTGGGCATTGATTCCCCTCTTGAGGCATCACCACCTAAGACTCTAGAAGAGAGTGCTCCACATGCATAGCCTTTCAAAGGGACCTTTATCTTAGCTCCGCGCATTTTTGTTTATCTTGCTTTAAGGACACTGCATTTTTTTTTGGTGGGGTGAGGGCTTTCATGCCAATATTCCCCTTTTGATTGTGTTTTGTTATTTTTAGTTTAGAATAGTTATAGTATTACTTTTGTTTATATTAGAGTGCTCTTTTAGCCTAAAAGTTGTTTCTGTAGTTTTGTTTTGTTCTCTCTTGATGTTGCAACCCCCCCATGAGTTTAAAATCGTTAAACGCTTGAATTTTTCATTGTTAACAATTTGAGGATCGATTTTGTTCAATATTGATGCCTTGAATAGTACTCATTATGAGCATGATGTGTAGTGTTGGTGTTGCAAGAATGAAATCGATGTGGTTGCACCTTTGAGCGATCTCTTTGAATATTTTGTTGACTAGTTGCATTTTGTTGTGAGCCTTGCAATGAACATCGCACATAGGCTTTTGATCTTTTCGGGATATGCAAAATGAGTATATTTTGAAGTGACATGTGTGGTGAGATCTTACTTGAAAGCATGAATGCGGAGTCCTAGAATTTTCCTTATTAGTCTAATTGTGTGAATCTTTGTGAATGTGACACATGATCTTGGGCAACAATTCGAAGAGGGAACCAAATTATCCATAATCCTTTGTGACTACCTTGTGAGGGTGTGAATCCTTTTTGGCACAATTTGAGCCTAACCTATTTGTTGGCAACCGAAAGAAAGCCTCTTAAACAAAAATATGCCTACCTTCTCATCAAAAACCCTTTTTGAAGCATTATAATATTTGAATAGCAAACTTAAGCCAAAAGCCTAAGTTGGGGTGTAGAAAGGAAGGATGAATGAAAGCCAATGAAGGGCAAAAAAGGATGAAATGAGACTCAACTTTGAAAGTATTGAAAAAAGAAGGAACCCCTTCTTATAAATTTTTTTATCATTATGATGGAAATGGCTTGGAAAATGAAAATGAAAAGGAGCAGTGAAGGAAATAAATGGGGAATTCCAAATAAATTGAGTGACAAGTCAAGGTTTGAGTTCTCAAATGAAAAAGAAGGAAACGAACTTGATAAGAGGTAATGTTGATTGCAACAATGCTTTGAAAAGGCATAACTCACCAATTCAAATTGATCATACCTTAACCCTCAGCCACATTACAAGCCTAAAATACCCTTGAGATCTTGCATGAACTAGGTTGTATGATGATTGAAAAATATGGGAAAACCTATGGGACAAAGCTAGCATGTGTTTCTCTTTTGAGAGAGTGAGAGTTGCATTGATTCCTATTATCTTTGTTGAATTGCTGTGTGAGAGCATGGAACCTTTCTTGATGTGAGGGCACTTGAATGCATTTGGTTAACATGTTCTTGCATTAGACAAGAAGCTAAAGTGAGCTTGAGTTTGTGTTGAGACTAGCTAGTCATAATTTGAAACTTTTTATCGTGATTAAGGGTAACATGTTATTTATAGTAGTCTTGCTATGTAACATGCATGTTAGCTCTCATTGAGTAGTTTTGTAGACACCCTTATTGAGCTTATTGTGTTCTTGATTTACATGAGGACTAGCAAAAGTTTAATTTGGGGGTATTGATGAGTGGTATATTTTCACTCATTTAAGTTCCATTTAGCTTAATAATTACTGTCCTCAATGCCTAATTTTTTTCTATTTTGATAGAATGTTGATGATTTGCAGCTATGAAGGCAATTGGACAAGGTGAGAACTGATGTTTAAAAGAATGACCAAAAATACAAAAAGAAGTGCAAAGTAAATATTGTTGATCGCCTAACATGAAGGGTGGATCGCCAACTGAGCATGACCTCGCCCAAATTGACAGTGCATAGTACTTGTGTCTATCAAAGAAGGTCGGCGGACTCTAGTAGAGATTGCGATGCGCCGAATGAGAACGACGATCCTGATGCACATCGCCCAAAGTGATAGTGTGCAGTGCAAAGATTGAATACTCCAAAGGCCAATCAAGGTGGTATTCGACAATTCACCGAACATGAAAGGCTGACTCAATCGAGTTCTCCAACTGAGGCTCAATTACCTGAAGCCTAGATCATCACAAGGCGAGCTAAGGATAGAAGGGCGATTCACCGTGCAGGTTAGGCGAGCTCGACTAATGTCGCCGAATCAGTCGTTGAGTTGAGGCAAAAAATATATACTTTTAATCATTATTTGCCTCAAATTTATTATTCGTATTTTTCCTTTTTGAGCATGAATTTTATGGATTGTGCTTAATAGCGTATTTTATTTGTAGGATTAAATTGAGGTGAATATTAAGAAGTTTGGAGTTTAAACTAATTAAAGATTGAATATTATAGAAGAAAATCAAGCAGACAACATAATTGATTAAATTGAATATAATAATATATAATTTTAATATATGAGAAGTGCAAGAAGAAAATGAATTGAAGTATTACCTGTCCACATGTAAAAATTTGAAGACATGCACAGATTAAGGCGGCGCAACACGTTCAAGAAGAACCCAATTTCTTTTGGGTTTTGGTTTCCCAATTTTTTTTGGACTCTATTATTTTATTTAGGGTTTCCTACATTTACAAATAGTCCATAAGAATAATTATTTTGAGGAGGACACAATGTAGAAAGTAACTTTTTATCTAGGGTTTCATCTTTTCTTATCCTTTATTTCTTTTATTTATTTTACATCTTTCTTTAAATGATTCGTTGTAATTGCTCTGTGTCTATGTGGAGTTAAACTTCTCGTTCTAAGATTATGTTAAATTACAAAATGCCTGTTTGGTAATTCTTGATTCGGCATATTTGTTTATCATATAGTTGCTCTTATATTATTGTGATAACTATTTTGATACTTAGCCACCAATAGAATACATTTATTTTGTTCTTATGAACTTGGGAGAGGAATAGACGGATAGCACGTGGAATATAAGGAGCATGATATTTTCTTGCATATCACTTGAATCGATTTGTGTCTAGGATAGGGATATACCTAGGTGCCGTGCTTGGATCAAATATCGGAACACAACATAATACTCCATAGTTGATTCAACCTATCCCCGCTCAACAATGTAGTTAGATTGTCAATTGTGGTAGACGGTCAGAGGTCGGGAGATCATGACCATATTATCAAACCCGTGAATAAACAACTAGATGATCAAATAAGTTGATGAAATTGATGCTAAAAATGATTGTTAGTTAAACCATAATCCTTGATCAATTCAATCATTGATTGTGTGAAAAATCTATCTTTTCTTAGTTAATTGATTTTTAGTTACTTTATCTTTATTCATAGTTTAGTTAATATATATTCATCTTTGAAATCCTCCCCTTGAATAAATAATTAGAATTAGTATAATTTAGTAAATAGTTAATTGACAAATCCTTTGGGTTCGATAATCCGGGTCTTTAAGAGCCGATATATTACTTGTGCGACTACATACACTTGCGTGTGATATTAGAAGCAACAAGTTTTTGGCGCTGCTACCGGGGACGCAAAGTGAATGTTGGGTCAAATTTTGAGAAAGTATAAATAATCCAAAGTATACAATTTTTAGAGAGTTCAAAAAAGAGTTCAAAAAAAAGTTCAAAAAGTTCTCCTTTGAGAGGTTTAGAGAGTTTGAAAACACTTTACCTTTAAAGAACACTTTTCTAGTTTTTTGGGTTTCACAACTTGGTGCTTAATTTTGATAAATTGAAGTTTAATCCAAAGTGGGTTTACTTGTAATTTCTTAATTTCAAGTTACCCATGGATGCTTTCATGGAAGGTATAATTTCTTTACTTTTTTTGATGGGTGGATAAAACCCCAAGATCTAGGGGGACTCAAATGGGGTTGGGTGTTGATTTAATGTAGTGGATATTGTGCTATGCTCTGTTTTGTTGTTGTTCATACATGAATTTGGTCTAATAACCATGGGGTTAACTTATGGGTCAAGGTTGTAAACTTAATTCCTACTTCCGATCTCCGGTTGATGCTCGAAAGAGATTGATTGCAGTGGCTAATTAGTTCAATACTAGCAATTTAGGTTTCATGTCTGTAGCTTTTTTAAAAGATAGGTTATGGCTAGAATCTATTTCCCATGTTCTTGAAAGAGAAAATAGAGTAAGGTATTGGGTTGTTTAGGATTGGCATTTAGATGAGTCTGAAAGGAGATTCTAAGCATAGATGCTTTGAGATCTAAAGATAATTAGTGTCAATGAAGATGACTTTGCCTATTCATGAATGTTCATCAATATAGAGCAGCACAATCACCCCTATGTGACATCGATTTCCAATCCCTACATTCCTAGATTGCTTGTTAACTTATGATTTCTTCGATTTTTAAGTTTAATTGTGATAATTGATAATCAAAGATTTATATTAAGTTGGTGGTATCATCCACCCAATTGTTCTTACTATTACAAATGAGCTAAATTAAAGTGCAAATTTTTTGATAATGCATTCTCCATGGTATAACATTCCTTGTGGGATTGGACCTCGACTCTTCGTTGGGTTTATACTGACTACTATCGCTCACACTTTTAATTTCTTTTGGAGAGTGATTTTAGCGTTATCATATAACCCAACTAGACTCCCGTAAGCTTAGAAGGTACACCAGTGCACAAGTTTAAGTGAAAACCCAAATGAACCCCCATAAGACTGACATGTAATTAGAAGAACAACAAATACTGAGAATAGAACCCAGCGAATCTAGAGTCAGAGAGTGTATAGGCAGGACCTCAAACCACAGATAGGATTCTCAAAATAACCAATAGGATTTAGATGATAGGTACCCATTCCATAGAGGATAATATCCTGAATCACAAACTGCGGCGGAAGATCAATGACCAGACCTTAAATCTACGACCATAATATAGTAGCATGACAAGACCTTTAATCTCTGACCATAATAGGGCAACATTACAATACCTTGAATCGGTTACCATAGTAGGTTGTCGTGAAGAATCTCAAATCCAAACCCTCATAATAATTCCATAGTGGAACGAAGTCAACCCCAAAGTAATCAATAGAGCACTCCAAGCCTGAAACAAATCCAATCTCAAACTATCGCACAAATCCTGGTATCTTATTCGTAAATCACTAGGGATGTACAAAAGAAGAGTAATGGATAAAAGGTCATCAAAGCAGATTTACCACCTAACGATGGCTCATTTAATCAGACCAAGTCTCCTACATGAGTCTACAAGAAATCAAGTCGTCTGAAATGACATCAGAGCAATTCTAAGGCCTATCATCTCCAAAATATGCAAGTTTAAGGCAAGCACTAGTCCATACCTAGACTACGTACAAACATGCTTCATCAACAATAGAAAATAAGTACAAGTCATTCCACAAGGTAAGGATCATAAAATAGAGGTAACAACATGCCAACAAGTCTTGAAAAATACGAAATAAGCGTAAAACATGATTTCTAATAAACTAAGCATGATCAACTAGCTACCCGACCCAAAATCAGAATAATCAACATACATTTATGTCTCAAGCTCAATTTAAAGGACCGGAATTCATAGCCTACCTCAAAGCATACTACACACTCAAAATCACAATTCTAGAGCTTTTCCCTTCTGAAAAACCTCTTAACATTACCACACTATCAAATATAGAATCACAACATTACGATTGTCATTTAGACATAAAAATCACAGTAGTCGAAGATGAACCAAAGTATATATCAAAAAAGGAATGTGGGACCCTCGCTAGGAGTTCCAGAATTGACTTTGTCGAAATTTCCACTTATGCTCAAGTTTCAGTCCTCTTAAAGGCATACTATTGAGAATGATCATTGAATGAGCATTTATAGATATCAAAGTTTTATCCCAAAATGGGATACAATTCAGGGCTCGAAAAAAAATAATTCAACATGCGAATTCACCATTAAAGCTTAAAAAGAAAAGTTGGGAAGCCCTTTAGGGAAAGAATTTACCTCAAACAAGCTATCCTTGATGAGCATAAATTACTCCCACACGTAGGCCCGATATTTACAGATGATTAGCAACTAAAGCCGAAATAGAGCTCTAGAACTCAAGTTAGATTAAAATATGACTGCATCATTGAAAGGGGTCTTTAATGACCAGACAAACCTACTCTACGCGATCGCGGAGATCGAATTCTCTGGCCTCCGTAAACATGGCCAAAAGCCTGTGAATGCAAAAGGAAAAATTGGTTTCTCTTGCTGATGCACATATGAATATCGTCATAGCATATAAACATTGAAAACCAGGTGAATAGCTAAAAATGAAGGAGGTAGGGCTAACTCATACGAAATATAACCAACAATCCAAAAAATCTCAAATGGCCCTATATACCTGCTAAGCTTTCCCTAAACTCCAATTCTCATCAATCTCTTCATTGGTGACACTCGATCACCAATTCAGAATCTCAATGGATGATTCCTATGATCAATGTAACACCTCAGAAAATTGGAAAGTAAGAATACAAAGGAAAGGTGCATTTCTTAGCACTGATACAGAGTCTACGAGTACAACCTATGGATTGTAGGAAGTCCTACAGGCCATAGGAAGGGAGTGGTAGGACTTGGTTTGAGTTTTGGAAATATCAAGTCTCTGATGTTTGATGTACAAGTGAATATGATGAGTCGTAGGGTGTTTTATGGCTGTAGGATGGTTTCATAAAAATAATCTAGACTTAGTAAAATTTTGGGCTTAAACTTGGTTTCTAGGGACCGTAGAATGGTCAATGGACCATAGGAGGATCTCATGGAATGGATGAGAAATATTGAGCCCCAGTAATAGAATCTACGGCTGATCAGGATGGCTCGAAGGTCCAACCTATAGACCCTACCTGTCAGTTTTTAATTAAGAGTTTTTGGTCTTTTCATACCTATTTAACCCCTAAACTACGTCATTTTGGCCCTATAACAACCCATATAATTATTTTTACTCATTAAACTAAGCCTAAACTCTCTTATTTCAGTCAATACTCTTAAATTCCTCAATCATCTTCTAAACAATTTTCTCTCAAGCTTCAAGGTGAAGAGCTAGGGTTTAAAGATTCAAGGTATTATTTTCCATGCTTTCTTAGGGTTTTGATTATCAAGGTATGTAGGAATTCACCAAAGGATTCCTTTCATCAATTGGGTCCCAAAAGAATCTCAAACTCCTAAATTGATTTCGTCCAATTCCATTAAGGTTTCATTCAACTCTTTATGAGTCCTATTTTTTATGATTCAATCACTCATTTTCAATCTTATTATGCATGATTTGATTAAATTATATGGTTTTTAATTAATTTTATATGGACCCATGTATGATACTTAATCATGACTATGAATTTATGAACAAAGCTTATGAACTTATGAATTTTGATTATGAAAGGTATGCATGTTTCATGAAAAAGACGATTTATGAACTATAGATACTTTTAAGATAAAGTATCAATGATTCGTGAAAGGTTTTCTCACATATGAATGAAATCATGATTTAGAGGCCCAAAAAGGTAATTGTCTAATATGAAAGTTTTTTATGAAATTATAATTTGAAAAGAGCTACTCTTTTATGAACTTATGATTTGATTGGTAGTCTTAATTATTCTTTTCAATCTATTTTGATATGAATATTATTATGACTTTTCTGTTAGGATTGACTTAGCACCGAGAGGACGTTTGAATGGACGCCCTACTGCTAGTAGTGGTTTGGTCTTTAGAAATTTCCTTATTCCTAACTATGTGACCCCATAGGATTGTCTTAAATGACCTAGCTAGTGGATCCACAATAAAAATTATGAACGAATATGATGTAATTTTACCTTGGGAAGTAGTTCACCATTTCTGTGTGAGGGTTATGTCGGATTCCATATTATAGCTCACATGGTCTTATTGTTGGCTAACAATAATTATGCCGCAAATGAACTATGTTTCTTCAAAGGTTTTATGGAAGATTCTCAAATTATTTTAAGTATGCATTGAACTTGATTATGACTCATCGTTTCTATAAAGTCTTTATAATTGTTTTACTTGGTCATGCATATTATGTTTAAAGTTTCTCAAATTTTGATTCCTATGTTCTTATGCATTTGTTCATACTTAGTACATTCAATATACTAATGTATACTTGTGCCTATATTATCTTACAATATAGGGTCCGACATTCCTCCTCCCGCTCGTGGCTAGCTTGAATTGTTCTACTAGCACATTTGATTGTTGAGTCTGCATGCTCCGAGGACAAAGCCATTAATGCTTTATTTGTTGTATTGCCTTTTCATTTTCATAATTGTACGGTGTATATGGGTTACTTCCCAACCACTTTTATGATGCTAAAATTTCTTTTGCCAGACTTCGTGGTGTTCCGAGTATCTCTTTATATGTTGTTGGTATCTTTTAGGTCATCTTTTGATTTAAAAATTATCTTGATTGTATCTCATAAATTTTATTTCATTATTAAGTCATAGTTATGTCAAGTGTCTTATTTAGGGTCTCTTGGGGTTCTATTAGCCATGCCATGTGTACTTTGAGATTTGACAAACATGGTATTCAGAGCATTAGATTTTAGAAAGATTCTAGGATGTTTAACAAGCTGCGTTGAGTAGAGTCTTATTCATGAGTGTGAAGGGAGCTATATTTATGAATCGAAGGCTACAAAACATTTAGGAAACTTCACTTCTTTCACTATTAAAAAGTCATGCCATATAGTTCATCTCTATAAAGGTCTTTCTCTTAACTCTATTGTGATGTTTTATGGATATGCCTCCTCGAAGAGCTAACACCAGAAGGAATGTGGAGCTCAAGGTTCATTTAGTACCGGTGGCAACTAACTTATGCCCAATTCTGAGATGCTTTTCAAGTTTTGGCTCAAGCTATGATGGCCCAAGCTAATAGAGAGGTCATTTCTCCTGTGAACCCAAATGTTGGTATGGTAGTGATCAGGGTAAGGGACTTTAGTAGGATAAATCTCCCAGAGTTTTGTGGGTCGAAAATTGATGAATATCCTCAAGAGTTCATCGATGATGTTTATAAGATAGTGGAGATCATGGGAGTTTCAATGGTTGAGAAGGAGGAATTTGCGGCTTACCAACTTAAAGGTGTTGCTCAAGTTTGATTTAACCAATGGAAGGAAAAAATGGATATTGATGTGGTTCATATTCATTGGGAGTAATTCAAAAGGGTTTTTCTTGATCGTTTCTTTCCTTTTGAGATGAGAGAGGCAAAGATAATTGAGTCATTATTATTCATCAAGGAAATATAAGTATGAATGTGTCACGACTCAGGGGTACACCCTAGATGTAACATGGCGTATAGGACCCCGAAAGACCCCATACAAGCCACTTAGCATTCATAACATAAGAAATAGAACAAAAGAAGGAAAACAACAACATTTCAAGTCCAATAGTTTCATAGAAGTAAAGCGGAAGTCTAAAACACTTGTCTCATTAGCCATCTAGTACAATAGAATGAAATTGGGCCTAGCCCATATATCATGTCCAAAACTGAAAGTAAAACAGAAATTGAAAACAATGAGAATCCGTCCTCGAAGCATAAGGACTCACCAAAGCTCAGGAACCTCGCAATCAACCACTAGCCACGAAACTGAGAAATCTGACTATCGGACCCTACATTTGGAGAAATGTAGGCAAGTGTATGCGTTAGTACAAAACAATGTACTAAGTATGATAGCCATGCATAAAACATTTAAATCATACTAAAAGGGGACATTTCATGACATACAACTGACCAAACTAAAACATGATATAAAAGGGTTAGAAACATAAGTCATAAAACATGGTCAATGCAAGCTAACATGAGATACTTCTTGAAGTAACCTTAGTTCATTATTATTGTGGGAAGTAGCCTTAACCGACATAGAGGCCATGTGAGCTATAACATGATCCCCCGGTGTCTCTCACACCGAAAAGGGTTGTCCTACTTGCGAAGGTAAGGACCATAAACTTCTAGCTTAAGTGGATCCACTAGCTAATGTGTATCTAGACAATCATCCTATGGGGGCACATAGGTAAGGGATAAGGAGATTTCTGCTAAAAACCCGGCCTCTACTAACGGGAGAGCCTCCATCTCAATATCCTCTCGGTGCTAATCATAAATCCCACGGAATAGTCATTTCTTACTTGTTCTTATTATCCATGGAAGGGCACGTCATCTTTCCAATCCAAGCTAAGTCATTATCCATGGAAAGGTATCATTCAACAACCAATCCAAGCTAGGTTTCGTTAGGATAATTCTTAATCTTTGATTCAATTAGGTGAGAAGACCTTTCAACCTTAGAATTCTTACTATGTGAGAAAACTTATCACAATCATGCTTTCATATGTATATGAGCAAAATCCTTTCAACAACACAACAACAACATCATCATTGATACTTTACTCTCAAAGCATCCTTAAAACATTTGCATGAATTTCATAAGGACATACATAATCTCATAATTCACCTTTAAAGGTTCAAAACCCACTTTCAATCATCAAAATTTAGAAAATATGGTTTAGCTATATATTCCATCATAAATTCATGTAAATATATCACTTCATCCTTAATTCCATAAAACTCATCTTTCTAAGCAATATCCCACATCATATGCTCATAACTTGAAAACATGGGGATTACATGGGTTCATAGGAGAAATAATCATAAAATCATAGTATTTCATTAATTCATGCATAAGAGATCATAATTCAATCATTTAAATAATTAATAAAGAGAACCCATGACAATTGAAGAAAAACCTAACTCAATTGGGGATTTCTAACTTTGAAAATAGGAGAATTTGGGAACTCCATGAATGGAGGGAATCCATGGATGTAAAATATCATACCTCAAAGCCCCTTGCTTATCTTCAATGGAGGAATTGAGACTTGATTTGAAACCCTAGGTTGAATCCTTCTTCTTCGAGCTTTCTAGAGAGATAATATTTGAGAGTTCTTCTTTTTGGTGAATTTGAAGAGAATGAACTAATTTTGGGGTTGGAAATACTTATATATGGGTCTTAGTGAAGGGTGAAACGACGTAGTATTAGTCTAGACCAATTAGGAAAAGACCCAACTACCCCTAAACATAGCTGCCAGAGCACCACTCACAGCCACGACCGACGGACCATGGACAGGACGACAGTCTGTCCTGCACGGCCATCGTTTGTATCAGAGACATGGGTTTTGGGGGTCTGGACTATAGGCCCTCGGCCATGAACCGTGGTCCCACCAACGGTCCGTTGGTTCAGACCGTGGGTCTAACCTTTTGAACCCCTTTTTGGGGTACCATCCACAGACCACACCTACGGTCCATGGTCCCATCCACAGGCCGTGGGTGGCCTCCGTTGTTTGGCTCCTGCAACTTTTAAAAAATGCTTTCTTACCCTCTTTCGGATTTGGGGTGTTACAAAATGAGTATGCTTTGAAGTTTACTCAATTGGCTAAGTATGCTGGACTATAATTGCTGACTTAAGGGCATGGATGAGTAAGTTTGAGTGGGATGTGTTTGAAATGGTGGTCAAGGAGAGTCATACAACCATTTTGGACAAATAGATGGACATATATCATTTAATGATATATTCTCAATAAATAGAAGAGGAAAACCTAAAGGAGAAATCAATAGATTGAAAGAGGAGAATGAGTGGTGATGGTGACTTCTCTAATCCTAGGTACAATTGACATGGTCATTCTTAATTCTGGAAAAAGTTTTTTGGTCAAGGTTCCTGTAATGCTTTGATTCATAAGCTCAACATAGATAGGGTGTCTAACCCTAAAATACAAGGAGGTGGTAGAAATGGATCTTCTATTTTCGCTTGTCTAAAGTGTGGCAAGAGTCACTCAGGAAAGTGCTTAGCCGGTATGGATGTTTGCCTTGGTTGTGGGAAGAGTTGGCACAAGATGAGGAATTGTCCATTGCAAGAAACTAAGGGAATGTTGTGGCAGATGGTCTTAGTTTACTATTTATTAGTAGTGTTGCTCAAGTGGAGGATGATAAGAAACAATTAGTTTGTGATGTTCATAGACTAACCAGATTGGGTGTTCGCTTGGTCGATTCTAATGAAGGCACTGTGATTGTTCATAATAGTTTAGAATCATCTCTCGTTTCGGATGTGAAGGCTAAGAAAGATCACAATCCTGTTTAGGTGAATTTGAAGAAGTCAGTTTTTGAAAATGAAATTGAGTCTTTCTCCCAAGGGCGAGATGGTGTCCTTCGATACCAATGTCAGTTGTGCTTTTTAAATGTTGATGAGTTGAGGAATCAGATTTTGATGGAAGCTAAAAGTTCTAGGTATTGTATTCACTAGGGAGCTACCAAGATGTACAGAGAATTCTGGGAGATCTATTGATGGATTGGGATGAATAATGATATCATGATGTTTCGTAGCTAGGTCTTTTAAATATCAACAGTGAAATTGGAGCATCATAAACAAGGTGGTTTGTCTCAAGACATAAGCATTCCTACTTGGAAGTGGAAATATTTGAATATGGACATTATTACACGTTTACCTCGTACCCGTTAGCACTTTGACTTGATTTGACTTATTGTGGACCGAATGATAAAGTCGGCTCACTTTCTTCTCATAAATACTTTATTTTTAAGCCGAAGAGTATGTAAAGATTTATATTAGAGAAATGGTGAGGTTAAATGGAGTGACTTTATCTATTATCTCTGATCGTGGTACTCAATTTAAATTTCAGTTTTTGAGGTTGTTTCAGAAAGGGCATGGTACCCAAGTAAAGATTAGCACGACTTTTCATCCATAAACTGAAGGACAAGATGAGCATACTATTTAGACCTTGGAAGATATTTTGAGAGCTTGTGTGATTGATTCAAGGGAAATTGGGATGATCATTTGTCTTTGATTGAGTCTGCCTATAATAATAGCTATCACTCAAGTATACAGATGGCTCCGTTTGAGGCTCTTCATGAGAAGATGTATAGTTCTCTTATTGGTTGGTTTGAAGTTGCTGGGGTCGCTTTGTTAAGGCTTGAGTTGGTGCATGAGGCTATGGAAACGGTTTGACTTATTCGTGAAAGTTTGAAAATGGTTCAAAGTAAAAAAAAGACATATGCTGATGTTAGACGATGAGAGCCTGGGTTTGCTTAAAATTATTACATATGAAGGGTGTGATGAGATTCAGAAAGAAAAGGAAGCATAGTCTTCATTATGTTGGCCCATATAAGGTTTCGAGGCATATCGGTACGGTGGCTTACAAATTAGAGTTACCTAATGACTTAGCATCGGTAAATTCGATATTCCATGTCTCTTTGTTGAAATAGTGTGTTGGAGTTCTGACGTCAAAAGTTCCATTGGAAAGTTTGGGAGTTAAGGAAAGTATTTCGTATGAAGAGGTTCCAATTGAAATTTTAGATTGTCATGTTCGGAAGTTGAGGAATAAAGAAGTGTCTTCCGTGAAAGTTCTTTGGATGAGTCAATTAATTGAGGTGCTACTTGGGAATCCAAAGCCAATATGATGTCCAAGTATTCTCATCTCATTCCCTCCGCTCTTATTCTAGCTTGAGATATTAGTTCCTTATGGTTCATTCTTTCGGATTGATGCGTTTTAGTCATTTGCATGTTTCCATGTGTGTGCATGTTCATGAAAACTTGATTTAAATATTTTTATTTAACTTGGAGTATTTCTACTTGATTATGTGCATTTTTATGAGATTGTCATTTATGTTGGATTGTTAGTTTTTCTCCTACTCTATTCATGCTAGCTTGATTCCTATTCGAGGATGAATATTTCCAAGGAGAAGATATTGTAACACCTCAGAAATTAGAATATCGGGATGGAAAGGAAAGGTGCATTACTGGGCACTGATAAAGAGTCTACGAGTCCAACCTATATATCGTAAGAATTCCTACAGGACATAGGAGGGGAGTCGTAGGACTTGGTTTGAGTTTTTGAAATATCAAGTCTCTAATGTTTGAGCGATGAGTGAACATGACGAGTTGTAGGGTATTTTACGGGCTGTAGGAGGGTTTCATAGGAAAGATCCAGACTTAGCAAAATTTTGGGCTTGAACTTGGGTTCTTTGGACCGTATAATGGTCTACGGACCATAAGAGTGTCTCGTGGAATTGATTGGAAATATTGAGCCACATTTACAGGATCTACGGTTTACTAGGATTTCCCGTAGAATGACCTATGAACCGTATGTTCAAACCGTAGACCCTGCTTGTGAGTTTTTAATTATGGGTGTTTTGTTCTTTTTCTACCCATTCAACCCCTAAACTATGTAGTTTTGACCCTATAACTACCCTTAGTACTGTTTTTACTCGTTAAACTAAGCCTAAAACTCCCATTTCACTCAATTCTATCAAATCCCTCAACTCTTCTTCTGCAAAATTCACTCTCAAGCTTGAAGGTGAAGAGCTAGCGTTTCAAGCTTTAAGGTCTCACTCTCCTTACTTTATTAGGGCTTTGACTATCAAGGTATGCGGGAATTCACCAATGGATTCCTTTCATCCATTGGTCCCAAAAGAATCTCAAACTCCTAAATTGATTTCACCCAATTCCATTAGGCTTTCATGCAGTTCTCCATGGGTCATTGTAAATATGATTCAATTATATATATTAAATATTATTATGTATGATTTTATTTAATTACATGGTTTTCAATTGATTTAATATGGACCCATGCTTTATACATGATCATGACTATTAACTTCTGAACAAAACTTATGAACTTATGAATTTTGATTATGAAAGATATGCATGTTTTTCGAAAAGGATGATCTATGAACTATGAATGCTTTTAAGATAAAGTATCTATGATTTGTTAAAGATTTTCCCACATATGAATGACATCATGATTTAGATGCTTAGAAAGGTAAGTGTCTAATATGAAAGTTTTATGAAATCATGATCTCAAAGGAGCTACCCCTATATGAACTTATGATTGGATTGGTAGTCTTAATTGTGCCTTTCAATGTATTTTGATAAGAATGTGATTATGTCTTTTCTTCTGAGATTTACTTAGCACTGAGAGGACTTTGGAATGGATTCTCTACTGGTAGTTGACATTTGGTCTTTGGAAGCAATTTCCTTGTCACAAATTACATGCCCCCGTAGGATTATCTTAAATGACCTAGCTAGTGGATCCACAATAGCAATTATGAATGAATATGACAGATTCTACCTTGGAAAGTAGTCCCATTTTCGGTGTGAGGGTCATGCCGGATTCCATGTTATATCTCACATGACCTTATTGTCAGTTAACTGTAAATTTCCCACAAGTGAACTCTATTTCTTCAATAGTTTAATGAAAGCTTCTCAAATGGTTTTAAATATGCATTGACCTTCATAATGACTCATGGATTCTTTAAAGGCTTTTTATATGTTTTACTTGGTCATGCATATCATGTTTAAAGTTTCTCAAATTATCATGCCCTTGTTCTTATGCATTTCTCCATACATAGTACATTCAATGTACTAATGCATATTTGTGCCTATATTGTCTTATAATATAGGGCCTGATGTTCCTCCTTAGATTGTTCTACTAGCACATTTGATTGGTGAGTCCACATGCTCTGAGGACAAAGCCACTAATGCTTTATTTCTTGTATTTTTTTTTCATTTACAGACTTATACGTGGTGTATGGGTTACGTCCCAATAACTCTTATAATGTTAGAAAGTCTTGTGTCAGACTTTGTAGTGTTCCTCGTATCTCTTTGTACACTTTTAGTATCTTTTATGTCGTCCTTTGATTTGAGACTTATCTTGATAATATCTCATAAATTGTATTTCATTACATCATGCTTATGTTAAAGGGTTGTTTAGGGCCTCTTGGGGTTCTATTCGCCATATCACGTCTAGGGTGTAATTTGGATCTTGACAAGCAACATAAATTTGGTGCCTCGTCTGAGACGTTCTGAGCCTATCCTGAATCACTCGCACATGATATAAGGCCTCCTGAAGCAAAGCGGTACCACGGGTCTTGGGCTCCGAAGACTCGAACCAACCAATAGGAGAGCGACAACACCTACCATATAAGGCTTCAATGTGGGCCATCATATTACTAGAGTGGTAGGTGTTATTATACACAAACTCTGCCTAAGACAAAAACTAGTCCCAGGGACCTCAAAAATCCAAAACATAGTCCCGCAACATATCCTCTAGACCCTGAACCGTGCACTCCTACTGCCCGTTGGTCTGTGGGTGAAAGATTTGCTACAGTCAACATGGGTACCCGAGTCCTCTTGAAAAGTCCTCCAAAATATAGAAGAGAAGTGAGAACCCTGGTCTAATATTATATATTCCGGCACCCCATGAGGACGAACTACCTCCCAAATGTAGATACAAGCCAACCTATTGACGGTGAAAGAAGAATGAATGGGAAGGAAATGTGCTCTTGGCTAATCGATAAACAATGAACAAGATGCCGTCAACACCTATAAAAGTCTTAAGAAATCCCACAAAAAAGTCTATGTTGATATGCTCCCAGTTCCACTCCAAAATATGCAATCTGTGAAACTCACCACCATCCGTCAGATGCTCATCCTTCACCTACAAGAAACACAAGAAATAAAACACATAGTCCTCTATATCTCTACTCATACCACTCAACCAGTAGTTCTGCCTCAGATCATGATACATCATCATGATGCTCGGATGGATATAATATCTGGAATCATTGGCCTCATAAAGGATCGGTTAATTAAAACCTCCAACTCTTGGAACAAAGATATGGACAAGTCTCAAAATTCCATCAGAATCTAAGGTAGCCTACCCGACATCTCCTCGTATCATCTGATCTCGGAGGGCCACAAAAGTCTCATCCTTAAGCTGGTTACCACAAATCAGATCCAAAAAATAAGAATAAACTCCCACATAGGCCAACACCCACTTAAAATCTGAAATATCAAGTCGAATAATCCTATTGGCTAAAGACTAAATTTTTAAAGCCAAAGGTCGCTCCACAAAAGAAAGGAATCTTAGACTAACCTTACTCACTACCTTCCAACTCAAGGCATCCGCTGCTGCATTTGCTTAGCCCAGTATGTATAGAATAAAGAGGTTTCAGTCCTTCGGGAACTCAATCAATTGGCGTTGCTTCGAATTAAGGTCTCTCTAGCTCATAACATATTGAAGAATCTTTTGGTCAGTGTAGTTTTCACATCAAACTCCATATAGGTAGTTCCTCAAGATCTTAAGCGCAAAAACTATTGCCACTAACTCCAAATCAAGGGTGAGGTAGTTGCGCTCGTGCACTTTAAGATCCCTCAATGTATAAGCGATAACCCATCCTCACTAAATCAACACACAAACAAAACCAATGCCAAATGTGTCACAATACACCATGAAACCCTAGCCATCAAAAGGAAAAATAATATATGAGCGGTGGTAAGCAACTCTTTGAGCTTCCAAAAACTGAACCCACAGTTCTTTGACCACTTAAATTGAACAGCAAGGTGAGTCAACTGGGTCAAAGGTGTTGCAATAGTAGAAAAACCCTCAAAAACCATCTGTTGTAGGCTACTAATCTAACAAAGCTCCAAATCTTAGTAATAGAGATTGACCTAGCCCAATCAGAAGTAGCCTTAATCTTTGCTGGATCAACCATAACTCTATTCTTGGACACCACGTGCCTTAAGAATGATACAAACTCAAGATAAAACTTGCATTTTGAGAACTTGGCATAAATCCATTGATCTCTCAAAGACTGGAGCACAATCCTCAAATGCTAGTCATGCTCTCCCTAACTCCGCAAGTATATTAAAATGTTATGAATGATAACAATAAAAAAGGTATCACGGTATGGCTCGAACACACGCTTAATTAAATCTATAAAGGAAACATGGGCATTAGTCAACCCAAAAGACATCACTAGAAACTCATAAAGACCGTAACGAGACCTAAATGCAGTCTTAGAGATGTCTACTTTCATAATACTCAACTAATGGTAATTTGAAATTAAATCAATCTTAGAAAACACCATAACATCCTAAAGTTGGTCTATTAAATCATCAATATGAGGCATGCGGTAAGGGTTCTTCACCAACACCTAATTTAGTTGCCTATAATCCATATATTTCCGCATAGACTTGTCCTTCTTCTTCACAAATAGGACTAGGGCACCCCAAGGTAACATACTAGGCATGATGAATCCCTTACCCTTGAGATCCTAAAGCTAAAGACTAAGCTCCTTAAGCTCTATATGGGCCATACAATATGGCGGAATAGAAATAGGATGTGTGCCTAGCTCAAGGTAAATAGAAGATTCAATATCACACTCAGGGGGAATGCTAGGTAGATCTGTAGGGAAAACAACCAAAAACTCAAGAACAATAAGGATTGAACCAACCGAAGGACCTCCCTACTCACATACTGCACATAAGCCAAATAAGATAGACACCCGCAAACTGCTAACCTATGGGCCTTAAAAAAAGATAACCTCAAGCTGTGTTAGATTCATAAGAAACATAACCAACAGTCCACAAAATCTCAAATGGCCCTATATAACTTGGGCTAAGCATAACCCCACCTCCAAATTATAATCACACCCTTCATTAGTGACACTTTAAGGAACACTCGATCGCCAACTTTGAATCTCTATGGCCGACGCCTATGATCAACATAACTCTGGTGCCTCATCTGAGTTGTCCTGAGCCTATCTAGAATTACCCGCGCATGATATAAGGCCTCCTGAAGCAAGTCGGTACCACACAGTTTGGGCTATGAAGACTCCAACTAACCAAGTGAAGAGTGACAACGCCTGCCATGTTAGGCCTCCATATGGTCCATATAAATTCTAGAGTGGTAAGTATTATTATACGCTAACTCTGTCAAAGCCAAAAACTAGTCTCACTGACCTCAAAAATCAAAAACATAGTCCTGCAACATATACTTTTGAACTTATATAATGCACTCCTACTTCTCGGTGGTCTGCAGGTGGAAAGTTGTGCTATGGTTAACATGGATACTTAAGTCCTCTTGAAAGGTCCCCACAAGATACAAAAAAAGTGAGAACCCCCATCTAAAATGATATATACCGGTACCCCATGAAGATGAACTACATCCGAATGTAGATAAGAGCCAAACTC
The DNA here is from genome assembly GCA_029582245.1 of Solanum etuberosum. NCBI lineage: Eukaryota > Viridiplantae > Streptophyta > Magnoliopsida > Solanales > Solanaceae > Solanum > Solanum etuberosum. Next base: position 75,050 of record JAJONR010003764.1, read on the forward strand.
TCAGCTCTAAGATAAGAATGAATGGGAAGGAAGTGTGCTGACTTGGCTAATCGATCAATAATGACCCAAATACATTCAACACCTCTAGAAGACCAAAGCAATTCCAAAAAAAGTACATAGTAATACACTTCTAGTTTCACTTTAGTATAAGCAATCTCTGAAACTCACCAAAGGCCTCAAATTCTCACCCTTTACATGTTTGCTACACAAGCAACATGAAACATAGTCCTATAAATCTCTACTTATACTACTCCACCAGTAATGCTGCCTCAGATCATTATACATAATCATAATGCTCGGATGGATAGAATATCTGGAATCATGGGCCTCACGAATGATTAGCTGACTAAAACCTCCAATTCTTGGAACATAGATACGGAAAAAAAAATCTCAAAACGCAATCTGAATCTAAGGTAGCCTACCCAACATCAGTTTATAATACCTGATCTCAGAGGACCACCAAAGTCTAATTCTTAATTTGGCGACCACAAATCTTTTCCAACAAAGAATAATAAACTCCCACATAGGCCAAGACCCACCTAAAATCTATAATATTGAAGCTGAATAATCCTATTGTATAAAGACAAAATGTCAAAAGGAAAAGGTCACTCTAAAGAAGAAATAAATGCTAGACTACCCATATTCACTACCTCCGACTCAAGGTATCCACTATTGTCTTTGCCTAGCCCGGTATGTAGAGAATAGAGAGGTTGTAGTCCTTCAGGAACTCAATCCATCAGTGCTACCTTGGATTAAGGTCTCTTTGGCTTATAATATACTGAAGACTCCTCTGGTTAGTTGTAACACCTCAAAAATTGGAAAGTCAAGATGGAAAGAAAAGATGCAGATATTATTTTGAAGCAGTGAACTATGAGTCCTAGCTATGGATCGTAGAAAGTAATATGGGCCATAGAAAGGCAATCATAGAAAGCAGAGTTAAGTTTTGGAATTTCAAGTTTCTGATGTTGAAGATATGACTTGACAGGACAAACCGTAGGATTTTTGATAGGTCGTAAGATTGATCTAAGGGAATGATTCAGAGATTTGATATAAGTCCTAAGTCCTATTGAAGGAAAGGATCGGTCATAGTTGGTTCTATGAGTCGTAGGATGGTCTCGCAGAAAGAGCTCAGACTTAGTGAAATTTTGAAATAAAACTTGAGTTCTACAGATAGGCTCCACGGACCGTAAGAATTTAGATAGATCATAGAAAGGTCTCGTGGGGAAGTAAGGTGAAATTTGGGCTTCTAAAGTTGGTTCCACGGTTGACCAGTATGGACTGTAAGAAGTTGGTTTCTTTCAAGGGAATATGAGTGTCAAATAATATGCCTTGAAGTTTACTCAATTGGTTAAGTATCCTCCAACTATGGTTGTGACTCTAGTCAAGGAGGAGTAAGTTTGTGATCGGTGTGTCTGACTTTGTTATCAAAAAGTGTCATACCTCCATGTTGATTAAGGAGATGGATATCTCTAGTTTGATGATACATGCCCAAAAAATTAAGGAGGAAAATCTCAAGGAAAGGGAAAGAGAGTCCAACAGGAGAAGGAACGATGAAGGTGACTTTTCACATTCTAGGTCCGGTGGACATGGGCGTCCTCAATTTTAGAAAAAGTTTTTCGATCAAGGTTCTTCTAATGCACCGACTCATAAGTTCAACAAGGACAGGTTGTCTAACCCTAAACCTCTAGGAGTTGATGGTAATAGATCTTCTATTCTCGCTTGCTCAAGGTGTGGTAAGAAACATTATGGTAAATATTTGGTCGGTATAGATGGTTGCTTTAATTATGGAAAAAAGGTCACAAGATGAGAGACTGTGCATTGCTTGCTACTAAGGGACGGTTGGTAGACAAGTTCAACCGAGTGGTTCTGGTTGGGGTGCACTGAAGCAAAATAGATTATATGATCTCCAGACTAGAAAAGATCATGAGGGTTATCCGGATGTGGTGACCGGTATATTGAAAGTCTTTAACCTTGATGCTTATACCTCATTTTATCTGGGTGCTACCTTATCTTTTGTTACTCCTTATGTGGCCATGAGATTTGATGTTTGTCTTCAATTCCTCTCTAATCCCTTTCATGTCTCTACCCCCCATTGGTCATTCTATAGTGGCTAAGAGATTTTATAGAAATTTTCATATTTTCATTTCACATAGAGTCACTCATATGGATCTAGTTGAGCTTGATATTTTAAATTTTGATGTTATTCTTTGGATGGATTAGCTTCATGCATGTTATGCTTCCACTGGTTGTAGCACTTGATTGGTCACATTCATGGTTCCTAATGAACCTATCATGTCATGGGAAGGAGGAAATTCCATGCCTAAGGGTCAATTTGTTTCTTGTCTAAGGGCTAGGAAAATGATTTCTAAGGGTTGCATTTATTTTCTAGTTTAGGTTAAGGATACAAATTCCAAAACTCCTACTCTTTAGTTAGTTCCAATTGTTACTTAGTTCCTAGGAGTGTTTCTCGATGATCTTCCCTGATATTCCTCCCAAAAGGGATATAGACTTTGATATTGACCTACTCCTATATGTGTAACCTGACTTTATTCCTCTTTATCGTATGGCCCCGACAGAACATAAGGAGTTAAAGTATTAATTGAAAGATTTGTTGGATAAGGGTTTTATTAGACCAAGTATCTCTCTATGGTGTGCTCCAGTGTTGTTTCTTCGAAAGAAGGATGGTTCTCTCCGAATGTGTATTGACTATCGGCAATTGAAAAAGGTTACTATTAATATTAAATATCCTATTCTAGGATAGATGATTTGTTTGATCAACTCAAAGGAGGGAGTTACTATTCTAAGATTGACCTCCGGCCAGGTTATCACAAATTGAGGGTGAAGGAAAGTGACATTCCAAGGATGTCTTGTCGAATTCAGTATGGTCATTATAAGTTTTGGGTGATGACTTTCGGTCTGACTAATGCTCCGGTGGCATTCATGGATTCGACCATTAAGGTCTTCAAGCAATAACTTGATATGTTTGTGATTGTGTTTATTGATAGAATTTTTATTCATTCCCGAGGTGATGATGAGCATATTGGACATTTAAGAATTGTGTTGCGAATTCTCATGGATCGGGTCCGTTAAGGTCCGTTACATTCCTAAGAAATATTTTCTCTAGTTAAGGTATTCAATTTGATTCTAAGAAGACTGAGGCGGTTTAGAATTGGCCTAGACCCTTTTCTGCTTTGGATATACGGAGTTTCTTGGGTTTAGCCGGTTACAACAGAAGGTTTTTGGAAGGTTTCTACTCTATTGATTCTCCCTTGACCACTTTGGCTCAAAAGAAAGTGAAATTCCTATGGTTGGAAGCCTGTGAGAAGAATTTCAAAGAGTTGAAAGATAGACTCACTTATTCACTTCCCGTACATAAGCCAAATAAGATAGACACCCGCTAACCACTAACCTCTGCACCTTAAAAAATTTGATAAACCCAACCGGCGTGCGACTACAAGAGCCCCACCACACAACCAATGTGATATCGAGCATAGCTAAGGTAAGGATCATCGCAAAACAAACCAAGACAACAAAGTAGGAGGATAACTATTCCATACCTAACGTCACATCATAATATAACATATTAAGCAAAATAGGGTCAGCGCTGGTGTAACGCCCCTGGATGGTCACCAAACAAGATAGAAACACTTGATCCACTACTACCAACTCACCCACCTGAGTCAACACATACAACGATTCTGACAATGGCTCCAAACTTATACTTAATTGGGAAGCCTAATACATATATACAGATGAAAAGTAGAGCCCGAATAAAATAAAAATGAGGCATGCCGATGGTATAAAAGAATCATACCTATGATAACATCGTCTGATGCCTCAGCCTACGCCCTTGTTGTAGCTTCATAAAGATAGGCATATTTGCCTCTATCCTGAGAATAAGCCCTACCACTAGACCTGCCTCCCTGGGTCTACCCCATGCTCCTTAATGGCAGTCTTCCTGGTCCACACATATTATTCAAAAGATACCACACAAAAGCATAATGAGGTATATTAGGAAAAACTCCACAAACCACCTTAATAATGCTTTTATTAGGATCAGATACAACACACATGTTGCCAAAGGCACCTTTGAACTGCTCAAATAACTTAGTCCTAGAATTATCATTCTCAATGTATCTCCATACCTACTACATGTATGTACCAAAATATAAATAAGAATGTATGTTTAAATAAACACATACAATATGAGGAAATTCAAAGTTGAAAGAATGAGAATAAAAGCAATGAATCAGAAGAAACACAATGTATCTAAGAATATTTAAAATTGAAAAAAAAAATCAAAATATATGACTAACCTTTTTTCGTGAGATATAGAAAGTCTGAAAATAAATCAATGCTCTATTACATACTTATACATAAGAGATATAATCATATCCTTGTGCTTATACATTTTCTTTACAATAAAAACTACGTGATTACTGTTAGTGATAACATGATCAAAATATGTGTCCCTTACACTCAACACCTCAATATTATCTGTCTTTTGTAATAGCTATGTATCTGAAGTTGTTTTTGCAGCACTTTCAATTTAAAATTGACAAGATGATGAATATAGCTCGAGCAAAATATCACCATCATGACTACTACAAGAATTTTTAGGAATCATTGTTATGCATGAAGGATACATCCCAAATTTTGAATTGCATCATTTTAATTCCAAACAAATGCATTCCCATCTTATTTTGAATCTACATTGAAGTTGAATTACCTTCAACCATGTATCTGATCTCGATAGCTTTGTGACTTTGATCAATTTGAAGGTATGTTAAATTATTTCAATGATATTGATGTATTTCGAATTATCCCTTAGAAGAATATCATCAATTCTATAACCATCGTAAATTATATCTGAAACCCATATAGCAGAATGTCTGTACAATAAGTGATTTTCACCATTGCTGAAAGAACACAACTCAAAATACAGATACATATACACAATCTTAAATTATTGTAGAAGAATAATTATATAATTGATGTTTCTCCCAAAAAAATGAAGGAACAAAATTCATGTTTTAAAAAAAATTAGGAAGTTGTTTTGTTTTAGATTCTTAAATGTTGTTCAAAGGTTTGATTTGCTCCACTAATCAAGCTATTTAGTTACACTCAATTTATATGTACATGTCTTTCATGTTCCTCTCCTAGTATGTATCTAAAATAGATATATCTGAGAAAGTAAAATCGAGATATCTAACACCTAAATAACGATATAAAATGTAATATTACAAATAAAAAGTAGCCAAATAATTTGATCTTAAAGTACTGGGATTTTTTTTACAGGCGACCACTTTAAGAATGTATTTAGAGGTTAAATGTAAAATTAGAATATTGAAATAGAGTATTTTAAAAATATATAGGAAAATTTATGTGGTATAGATAATCTATATATTGTATTACAATATATAATGATACTTTCAAAAAATTATCAAACATAGCTATACTTAGGTTTTATAGTAAATACAAAATAATGACGTCTTGTATCAATCATTCTTTCTCTCTCTCATTATCCATCAATTTGATTGTCTCTCTAAAATTTTAAGTAACCTATATCTCCGCAACATATTTTAAATCACAATTGTGTATCTAAATTATGTCTCTACCCTATATAATTGTAATGACCCTCTAGGTTATTTATATATTAATTCCTTCTTTTTGTTGTTTAGTGCATTTCATTAGCGACCCCTAATATTTTATGACTTACTGGGACTCACAGTTTGGTGACATGATCGTTCATTTTTATTTTGTTTAATTTTTCATGTTTTTGAGCTTCTGAAATTAACTGTTGACTTTGGTCAAAATTTTAGGAAGATAGCCTCAGAATACAATTCTTACAGTTCCGTTAGTTCTGAAACATCAAATTCGGTCTAGAGGGACCTTTAATGTGGATCCCAAGGCTTCTAAGTTAATTTCGAGCCTCCTTGTGTTATTTTACTTTAAAATGGAGCTTGAGTGTGAGACCCACTTATAATGGAGATGACCTCGGTTGGAAGTTTTGACTGCTCCGTTCAGTCCATAATGCTGAATTTTGAAGGGGTAGCATATTTTATTTGTGTGAACTGGTTTCTGAATGAACCCCGAGCACCTAGTAGGGGTTTTTGAATTAGTCACGAATGCGTTGGAAGTTTTGACTACTCAGTTCAATCTATATGGACTATTTATAGATCTAGAAAACCTTAAATAAAATAATTGAGTCTAAAAAAATTAGGAAACAATAGCTAAAAGGAATTGTGTTTCTGCGTAAATAGTGACCGACTTCAACAATGCGACTTGCGCCATCTTCAACAAATTGGTAGTGCTTCAATTTGTGCCGTGTGGCACAGCTTCAAAACCTCAGGTACGTTTTCTTGGTTTTCCTTTGCAAACGATGGAATATATATAATTATAATATAATATTTAATTTAATATATTAAGTTGTCTTCTAGATTTCCTTCTTTAATTGATTTTAGCTCCAATTTTATTCATCTTTACGCCAGTTTAATCCTACAAATAAAATACACTATTTAGCATAATATATAAAAATCCATGCTAAAAAAACAAATAAAAATACTTAATGTGAGAAAAATAATGATTAAAAATATATATATATTTGGTATCACATCAACACTCCACACTTAAAGTTTTGCTCGTCCTCGAGCAAACATTAACGCTCATCTCAATAAAAATCAAACTAGGAACTCCATCACTTTTGTTGATACAAATAATTAGGCCATACACAAATTTCAAAACATCAAGTACACTTCTCAATCATTATGCAAGATATAAAAATAAACAACAAACCTCTAACCTCCTAACCTCAAGGAAGACTTTGAACTCATCAAATTTAAGCTTGCTCACCTATTCTCATCAAAGAAAGCTAATAAAATCACCTATCTATCATGAAACAATTGCCCTCACAAGAAGAAATAGTCCACACACTCAATACAAAAGATTGCATATAAATTAAGGACTTAGCATCCAAAGAACAACTCTCATACTCACAAATAAAATTTACATATATGCACAAAGAACCATATGCTTTCCCATTATGTATATCTCCAATAATTAAGCATGCTCTAATATAATCAAATAGGACTTAAACCGGTTGTACTATAGGCTACGGGATGGGTAGGAAACTATATAATAGTGACTTACTCATCCCTAAGCACTTCGCATTTTTAGACTTCATCACCCATTATTTTATTCTCTTTATTTTCAGCCCTGTCTTCAATAATTATTTCACTAGTAATTTCATCTCATCAAGAACGTTTCACATTCTTTTTTCTCTTCTTTTTTTCATGTCACATTCTTTCTAAGTGGGTTTTCTCATCACTTTGTAGCTATCATTGATTACATTTTTCACTCAACCATCCCTTATATTTAGATATAACAATTATAATAAGTCTATGCTAAAGTGCTCAAGGAAGCAAAGTATAAAAACTAGGGATTCAACAAACTAGTTAAGGGAAAAATATGGCTACCAATAAAAGTCTATAGGCTCAAAAGGGCTAACTAGTGATATAATATCTGAAAAAGGCTCAAATTCATAAGACAAATCAAAGAAAGCCTATTATCATCTTCTAACAGAGAAATACTTTTTATTTCGCTTCAATAACATGGAAAGCAATTCTAGACTAAGATGCAAAATATGAAATAAAAAAATTCTTACCACACATGACACAAGTATCAATCATGATGGATAAATTTCACTTCTAAGAGAGGCAAGATCATAACAAACTACAAAATAAAATAAGCTATATACAAAGTCACAATCACGAGCCTAGGTGTCAGAGTCTTCGATTTTCATTAGCAATCAAGCATTCACAAGAAAGTAATACTCAATATTAGGCCTATATAGCAAGTATCACATAACTCAATAGGGTTCTTTTCTTTTCTCTCCAAAAACTTTAAAAATTAAGAGAAAATTTATTCCTAAAAAATTAAAAGACTCTATGTCCAACGGGACTATCCTAGTAAAAGAACCAAAAATAAAAACTAAGGAACCCATCCTAGAAAGAAAAGAAAAAACTCAATAAAAAAAGTAAAAACTAAGAATTCATTCCTCCACCCCACACTTAAAAAGATACGAGGTCCCCAAAGCATCAAATAAAAATTTAAAACAAAGGTTAGGAAAACTCTGTGAAACCTTTAGGCCTAGCTAGTAGCATATTTTGTCAATTTTCATCAAGGGTCGTACGCATCCCACACTTAAGCTCAAACGTGCTCATTTGCTTCAAATTTTTTGGCACTCAGACTTCCCCTAATATTTAAAAAAGTAATAAAAAGTGACACTAGAAAGTAAAATAGGAAGCTACACTACAAATTGGGTTGCCTCACAATAAGTGTCTAATTAAACGTCGCGACACAACACAAGTAAATTGACCAATTTTCTTTCGACTTTGAACTTATGAATTTTAACCCTAACTTTGCATCCATTTTTATGCTCCCCAAAGGGGTGGTGGTATAAAAATAAAAAAACCAAGTAATTGATGGTGCATGTAGGATAGCCCGACTCTAAAGTGAGGCATGACATTATGTCTCTTTTTGGATGCAATGATAAGAATGTAGGATTCTTGTTTCTCATCCCCACACTCATTCATTAGCTCAAATGACTTGAAATATACACCAACATTTAAAAATAATGTTGAAAAGTGTTTTGAATGGGATTCAATACGTCCCTCTTCCAAACTTACACCAAATGCAACATACTCACTTGTATACTCCTTCTCAAACTTGGCATCTTCAAGAAAAGTATGATTTCATTGTTTCTCCTCCTGTTTTAGATCCTTAATTTGACTTCTAAGTGTCTTTTCAGTATCACAGAACTCATAATTGGATTGTTGAGTTACAATTGCATCAACATATCCATTCAATTAATTCTTAAGTTCTGAGTATGTCAGACAAACATATCAACCTCTTGCATGCGCTTTATTTTTCTATCTATAAAGTGTGACATCCCATATATGATTCTCCTAAAAGGCTCTCCATATTTCTCTACTAATTTCCTACAAGAATCCATACTATCAAAGGAAATAAGATTATTATAATCATCATGAGAGGGTTTTGGAGTAGGGTAACAACACAAGGTACAATTGAACTACAGACCACAAAAAAATTCACAAGATAGAGATGGTGCACACAACTTGTCACGACCGGAGCCTACACCCTGGACGTGGCCGGCACTCGAGAACCATTGGTAGTCCCCAAGCAAACTCTCATCCTGGCTGACTACAAGCAGAAGACTAACTCAAGCATACGACGCTTAAAACTGAATAAAATTCATTAACTCAATTAGAATTCTTTAACTCAAATGCTTAACTCTAAATAAAATAGTATATTCAACTAGCCAAAAATAGGCAACTCAAGCCTTTAAAATATTTTAAAAAAATAAATAAACAGACTTTTCAAACTCTACTGTCTATCTATGAATCCTCTAAATGACAAAGATGAAAGTCGGGAAAATACCCATGACATCCTAAGAATACTGAAAAGTAAATGGAATCCTCCGTAAGCAAGGACGCTCACCATAGCTAACTCCAACAACATGTGGTATCAACGAAGCTCCTATTGATGACCCTAGTTATCTGTATCTGCATCATGAAATGATGCAGGCCAAATGGCTCAGTACATGGAATGTACGAGCATGTAAGGGGATTTCAAAAGCATAAACATAAGCTTGAACTGATAAAAAGAAAATATAGTCACCTCGCCTCTACTCAACTTATGGATACTCGACTCAATGAAGAAATAAAACAACAATAAATATGTAGTTTATATAAAGCATTTTAAACAGTACATACCGACTCAATGTATTGGAATATACAATAATATCTCAGTTGTATGTAAAAATACAAAATAAACTCTGTTTGGACGATTCTCTAACCGACAACCATCATTATGAGCTATGTGATAACACAATATCTCGCCCACGCTGCCAAAACTATCCTTTACCTGGCCGGGGTATAGAACTCCTCAACTATGTGGATCCACTAGTCTATGCTTAAAACAAATAAGGAATCATCTAAAAAGTATGACCGTTTCTACCCACGTTGGCTACATGGTTTATGGGGTTGTGAGTTGTCTGAACTCTCCCCCATATCGGTGCTTAATACTACTCCCAAAATATAACTAGCTAGTATGTTTAAAAACACAACTCTTTCTGTGGTTTGAGATTATTACTCAAAAATCTTTCTCTAAAAAAATATAGTACTCAACTACTCAAAACTCTTTTGGAAATCTCAGTTTCCTCCTCATTTATATGTAAAAAAAAATTTACTCTTGGGAATACTTAGTTTCCATATTTCATTTTAAATAAAATGAACTCAACTCTACTTTTCCTCAAACTCGACTGCTCAAGTCTTAAAACAAGTTTAGAAAAATTTGTAAAAAGACTTCTCAAAATAGGGTTCATGCCGAATTATGGACGTGAATGACTCAATTCAAGATTTTCAATAACCATACATAGAACTCAATACTCG